>JAEVFF010000097.1:89426-243352 GCA_018901945.1 Pugionium dolabratum | reverse complement strand
AGACTACTCTAGCTTGCTTTCAGTTTTTCTGTTATTTAATTTATTATTTCTTAAACAATATGTATCATAGGCCCTAATGGAAGTGGCAAGAGTTCCCTTTTCCGCGTATTGGGAGGTCTATGGCCCCTGGTGTCTGGGCATATTGTGAAGCCAGGTGTTGGTTCTGATCTTAACAAGGAGATATTCTACGTGCCACAACGGCCCTATATGGCAGTAGGAACACTTCGTGACCAGTTAATATATCCTCTTACCTCTCATCAAGAGACTGAACCGCTCACTGAAACTGGAATGGTGGAGCTATTGGAAAATGTTTGTATCCTAGTTTGTGTGGTTTAAGTTCGTTTGCTGTCAAGTACTAGATGTTATTGCTTAGTTTTGTGGATGCTTGTAGGTTGATCTAGAATATTTATTGGATCGTTACCAACCAGACAAGGAGGTTAATTGGGGTGATGAACTATCTCTTGGAGAGCAACAGAGATTGGGGATGGCCAGACTATTCTACCATAAACCCAAATTTGCAATTCTTGATGAATGCACAAGTGCTGTGACAACTGATATGGAAGAACGCTTTGCCGCTAAGGTTCGAGCTATGGGAACTTCTTGCATAACAATCTCCCATCGTCCAGCCCTTGTTGCATTCCATGATGTTGTTCTGTCATTAGACGGAGAAGGTGGCTGGAGTGTTCATTACAAGAGGTTGGAAGATCTCTTAACCATGTCTATCAGGACTCTCAATGTTTTCTTTGGTTTACTTATGTAAATGGCTAAACCTTCAGGGACGATTCTGCACTTCGAACAGACGCTGGAATTGATTCAGTGAGAAGTTCAGATACAGATCGTCAAAATGATGCAATGGTTGTTCAACGAGCATTTGCTGCAGCTGGAAAGGTCCTCAGAAGCTTACGCAACCATTTTTATTTGTTTTAATTTTCGCTGAGCGGTACTTTTTCACGGTTATAACCTTGTTACTTGGTGCTACGTAGGAATCTGCCAGTAATAAGTCAAAGGCTCAGGCGTACCTGACTCAGTTAATTGCAAAATCACCTGTTGTTGATAAGAGTGTTGTGTTGCCTCGTTTTCCTCAACCTCAAACATCCGCAAGGACGTTGCCATCAAGAGTAGCTGCAATGTTAAACATATTGGTGAGCTCGTACCAGTGTGAAATTACTTGTGCCATTTTCGTTAACCTAAAAAAGCAATATGTATGTTTTCCTCTGTTGCATACATTTAAACACTTTTTTATCTCTTCCACTCCCTCCACTCCCTCCACTCCCTCCGCTCCCTCCGCTCCCTCCGCTCCCTCCACTTTGTAATTTGCATTTCTTTTTTTTTCCTTGGAAGGCCAACTATTTGTTCTGCATTTTCCACTTGGCTAACTTATTGGTCCAGCGTTAATGCTAGTTGTAATTGATATTGTACTTCTCAAAGTAGCTGACCACTACATTGTTACGTTTCAGATACCCACTCTATTTGACAAACAAGGAGCAAAACTGCTTGCTGTTGCTTGCCTTGTTGTCTCAAGAACACTGATCTCTGACCGAATAGCTTCTTTGAATGGTAACCATACTCCGTCTGTTACCTGATCAGTTTTATTGATAGGGCCTCTTTTCTACAACCAACAATGATTTTCCAGGGACCACTGTGAAGTATGTCTTGGAGCAAGATAAGGCAGCCTTTGTTCGTTTGATTGGCTTGAGTGTTCTCCAAAGTGGTGCATCTTCTATCATTGCTCCTTCATTAAGGTAAGCTTTCTTTTTATTCATGTTCTCAAAGTCCTATCCGCTTATCTCTTGTCACAAATTATTAAATTGCCGGATGAAAACCTCCTTGTGTTATTTTTTTTTCTTTTCTTTTCCGCTAAACAAAAAAGAAATTATGGAATTAACTTTTGTTAGATTGTTACTTACGTTTAAGAAACCCCTCGCTGATGTGCTTCACCCAACTTTTTCAGGCATCTAACGCAAAGGCTGGCTTTAGGGTGGAGGATTCGTTTGACTCAACATCTTCTACGGAATTACTTGAGAAATAATGCGTTTTACAAGGTAATTTCAAATCTATATGGCTCAAAAATGTTATGCAATTATCATGAATTTTGAATCAGGATTCTGAACTTGTGTTATTTAGTGCAACTTGACCTAAAAGAAAGCATGATGTATTATTTATTTTATGTAAGAAGTATGCAGAGATGCTGAAAGTTCCATGCCAATTTGGAGTGGATATTGATCTGTGGTTGGTCTATGCTTCATAGAGGGTGTTTGTTTGTTCTTTTCTTGTAAGTTGATATCGCATTAAAAACGCTAAAAATGTCATTGGGTACATATCTATGCAGGTTTTCCACATGTCAGGCAATAGTATTGATGCGGACCAGAGACTGACTCGTGACCTGGAAAAACTAACTACCGACTTGTCTGGACTTCTTACTGGAATGGTAAAACCATCAGTTGATATTCTCTGGTAAGTACATTTTGTTGGATTTTATTCTGTATTTGTTCATGGCTCTTGGTTTGAATTATATTATGCAAACAAAATTCAAGGTTCACCTGGAGGATGAAGCTATTGACTGGTCAGAGGGGAGTTGCCATACTTTATACATATATGTTACTTGGTCTGGGTTTTCTTAGACATGTTGCACCTGATTTCGGTGATCTAGCCGGTGAAGAACAGGAGCTTGAGGGGAAGTTCAGGTAAGTTTTTCACGTTTCCATTGTAGATTTCTGTAGAGCGACTATCTGGACCAATTTCTTCCTGCTTACGCAGGTTTATGCACGAGAGGCTGAACACTCATGCTGAATCTATAGCATTTTTTGGAGGTGGAGCTCGAGAAAAGGCTGTAAGTGTCCTTAACTTTCCTAGCTATAGCTGTTGCATTATGGGCTATCTAATGGTGAAGTAAACCCTCAAGAAGTGAAGCCAATAAAGATTTTTAAATATGGTTTACGGATTTATGTGATGATGATCTTTTGCCAAATACGGCTTCAGTTGTGTCCATGGAGCTTTAACACAACGTCTTATTGGTGAATCTATTCTACCCTTGTCCCATGGGCAGATGGTTGACACAAAATTCAGGGCACTACTGGACCACTCTCTCATGCTCTTGAAGAAGAAATGGTTGTATGGCATACTTGATGATTTTGTGACAAAGCAACTCCCCAATAATGTGACTTGGGGATTGAGTTTGTTGTATGCCCTAGAACACAAGGGAGACAGAGCACTTGTCTCCACTCAAGGTGAAGCTCTGTCACACTTACAAACATCAATCACCACCTTCTTCTAACGATACTTGTCAAGTTATCAATTTCTTGGTTAACACAAGCCAATTAACTATCAATTTCTTGGTTAACACAAGCCAATTAACTATGTACATATTCTCTATATAACGCTTTCTTGCACAATGCCCTTGATACCAGGTGAATTGGCACATGCATTGCGGTATTTAGCTTCTGTTGTCTCTCAAAGTTTTATGGCGTTTGGTGATATTCTTGAACTACACAAGAAGTTCCTTGAGCTCTCTGGTGGTATTAACAGAATTTTTGAGCTCGATGAATTTTTGGATGCTTCGCAGTCAGGTACCACAGCATCTATACGCTCTAGCAACACGCTATGAAATCCTTGCTGCTGTATGTACATATATGTAGTCGTATTTTTTTACCGTGATTTTGAGCTCTCTTTCCTCTGGGCTCTGGATGCATCTCATATGCTTAATAGTTATATGGCTTAGATGTGTTATAGACAATATCTGCTTGGGCTGATCATATTCGTTTGTCCAATATTTTCAGGAACTACCTTGGAAAATCACACAAGTCGTTTGGATTCTCAAGATCTAATTTTGTTTTCGGAGGTTGATATCATTACCCCTGCTCAGAAATTGATGGCTAGCAAGTTGTCATGTAAAATAGTTCCAGGGAAAAGCCTGCTCGTCACAGGTTGGTGAATTAATCTTCGTCATTGAAGTTATCGCATGAGCCCAGAGCTAACACTAGCAAAATTTTCAGGTCCAAATGGCAGTGGGAAGACATCTGTATTTAGAGTCCTTCGAGATATCTGGCCCACTGTATGTGGAAGACTTGCGAAACCATCTTTGGATATCAAAGAACTTGGATCTGGGAATGGCATCTTTTTTGTACCACAGCGACCTTATACATGTTTAGGGACACTGAGAGATCAAATTATATACCCTCTATCTAAAGAAGAAGCAGAGAAAAGGGCAGCAAAGTTGTACACATATGGTAAGTCCAAAAATTCATTTACTTCTAAGGGTCGGTTTGATTTTCAAATCAACCCTCTCCACACACAAATATAACTGATCTGTGGAGAAACATCTCTTACCGGGCCATACACGAGCTGAAATAGAAGTTATCTGATCTTCCTCTCTCTCTCTCTCCCATATGTTCGGAATATTGTTGCAAGCAACAGGAGAAAGCTCAGCAGAAGCTGGAAGCATTCTTGATGCTCATTTGAAGACCATCCTGGAGAATGTTAGGTTAGTTTATCTTTTGGAAAGAGATGAAAGTGGTTGGGATGCAACTACAAATTGGGAAGACATATTATCTCTTGGAGAGCAACAGAGACTAGGCATGGTAAGTGTCTTGTAGAGCAACAAAACACGTATATAGATCTGTGATTCACTTCAGTAATCGGAGTTGTTTCGGTCTTTAATTTTTTTGTATTGTAGGCACGCTTATTCTTTCACAGACCAAAGTTTGGAGTCCTTGATGAATGCACCAAGTAAATAATCAGTCTTCACCTACAAGTCTCTCTGTATAATTGCAGTCGTCTTCCGCTTGGTTTTTATATTTGTTCTTTGATTTGCAGCGCTACTAGTGTTGATGTTGAGGAACAGCTCTATAGGGTTGCAAAGGACATGGGAGTGACTTTCATAACCTCATCACAAGTAAGTTGTTTACTATCGTTACCATGTCACCTGATAAAAAAAATCTTACCAAAATTTCTTGTCAGCGACCGGCTCTGATCCCATTCCACTCGTTGGAGCTAAGGCTGATTGATGGAGAAGGAAACTGGGAGCTCCGTTCTATCGAGCAGACAACAGAGTAAACTCAGCAAAACACTTGAGAAAGTTCGATAAGAGTTAAAAACAGTAATAAAGCTAAAGCCCCCTTAGACAATGTCAGCTATATAGCATATGTTGTTTCTCCATTCCAAGGACCGGAAAAGAAAGCGTCCATGTCTACCGCTTTCGTTAGATTTGGAGAATTTGATTTTTAGATATATATATGTAAGTGTAGGCATAATTCAATTGGAGCATTTTGAGTTCTCCACAGTCATTAGACTCATTACTCATAAACAATGTACAGTTTGTTTTTATTTCCGTTGTTCTTTGTTCGGATTACTTTTATCTTTTGTTTATATATTTTTTCAGCTTTAGTGAAAAGATTATTTTTAAGTTATCTTTGACTACATGTGTTCAGACTCGGTATTGAATTATAAAATTATCTCACTATAGTATCTAAGCCAATGGTAAAACATGGACACGAATTATTTATCTTTCTGCCATTCCCTAGTTGATATGCATAAATACGTTTATTTTCGGGCTTCGGATTGTTTTAGGTATAATAAACATTCCAAGGTATATATACATACACATTTTTCTGTAAAAGAAGTCCATTTGACATCTTCATTCGATTTGGACTGGATTATGCAGCTTATCTTTTTTTTTTAAAATCCATTTTTGTTATAACAAAGATAACAATTTGCTGCTAAACTTGTTGATACAACACTAAAATTTTAAAGCTTTTTAGTTTTTACACTAATCTAATGATCTGATCTAATCTTTTTCTTTTCGAATATTTTATCTCTATATTTGACTAACGAAAACTCCTTTTTTGTGATTTTTAAGTTAAAGAAGAGAAAAAGAAGATATCTTTCGCTGAAGTAAGGTACCTTCCACCCTCTTTCAATCGGGAAAAAATATGGAGAGACGAACGCCGGTGAGAAACCCTCACACTTCGACCGCCGATCTGCTTTCGTGGTCGGAAACACCTCCTCCTGACCACTCAACCGCTTCCGCCGCTCGTTCTCATCAGGTGCATTTCTTTGAAAAATGTCGCTCTATCTTTCTATTTTTAGCTATGAGAGTTGAGGTTTCTTCTTTCATTTTCAGCCGTCGGATGGAATAAGTAAGGTTCTCGGCGGCGGTCAGATCACAGATGAAGAAGCTCAGTCCCTCAATAAACTGTAAGATCCCCACTATTAATCTCATCTCTCATCCAAATATTCTTTTGACCGTTTTCTAATGGGTTTCATTAGCAGATCTAGTAACTGGATATGCTTGCTTAAGCCTTAAATTTCTTTTCTTTTTTTTTGTATACAGCTGTTTAGAAAGCTTGATCTTACTTCGGAAAGTGATTGCCTTTACACAACACTGGTTTCTTTGTATGAATTCAAATTTTTTTTGTAATTATCATTTGATTGATGAACTAATGAAAGGGATTGGTCAATGCTTTTTGGCTTTTCTGAGAATTTTATTTCATCTTATAACATTCTTCATTCATCAAACCCCACCATTACATGTCAAACTACCACTGTTTCTATATAGTGCTATTGTTTATCTCATTATCTAATCTAATGAGTAGTTTTTTTTCTCTTTTCTGACTTTTTTTAATCTGGAAAGTGAAAATCTTTCCATAGCTAGTTGCTCCATTTTTTAACCCTTTTCTGGTTATGATGGTTTCAAAGCTGATTATTTAAGGCGATTTTGCGTTTTATTAACAGGAAGAATTGCTCAGGGTACAAGTTAAAAGAGATGACTGGTAGTGGTATATTTACTGATGAGGGCAAAGGTGGGTCTGAATCTGATGCTACTGATCCAAAGACAGGACTTCGTTATTATCAGGTAACTTAGATGTCTTAATGTTTCAACAGATTTGGATAAGTCTAAATTGAAATGACTTGTTTATGTAATGTTTCTAAATATTGCAGCAAACTCTGAATGGAATGAGTCAGATATCTTTCAGCGCTGACGGAAATGTATCCCCGAAGAAACCAGCTACTCTAACCGAGGTTGCAAAGCAAAGAGAGCTGAGCGGAACCTTACTAAATGAGGCAGACTTAAAGAGCAAGAAGCAGATATCGAGTGCTAAGATCGAAGAGATAAGCGGTCACGACATCTTTGGACCTCCACCTGAGATTCAGCCTCGATCCTTGGCTGCTGCGCAACAAGAAGCTAGAGGAAACAGAGAAATGGGAGAGCCTGCACCAAGGAACTTACGCACTTCTGTTAAAGTTTCCAATGTAAGTAAATTTTAGCTTAGCATTAATTTGATGTTGGTTACAGTTTGTTTTTGATATGGAAAACAAAAAGGTTTTTCTTTTTCTCTTTAAGTTAACTATGCAGATTGAGTTTAGGTTTGGTTAAATCGGATAGGAATGTTAAGGGAATCAAAATGTTAAATCCTATAAATCTTTTGATTAGAAATGTATTTACATACTTTAAACAGCCTGCAGGAGGACAAAGCAACATACTATTCAGTGAAGAACCGGTTGTGAAAACATCAAAGAAGATACATAACCAGAAGTTTCAAGAACTAACGGGCAATAGTATTTTCAAGGGCGATGAATCGTCTGGTACTGCAGATAAGCAACTGAGCTCAGCTAAACTCTGGGAAATGAGCGGAAACAATATTTTTGCAGATGGGAAGTCAGAATCGCGGGACTATTTTGGTGGTGTGAGGAAGCCTCCCGGCGGTGAGAGCAGCATTTCACTGGTCTAGGACTCAGGGGGGCTATTGGGTATTAACCGCATGCTGCCCACCACTCACGTTTCAGGTTCTTTAGACTTTACTTTCGCAAATGTCGAAAATGCTAAGCTACATTTGGGTTCTTTTTTAAGGAAATCTCAAGAGAGCTCTTTGTACCATCGATTCTCTGAGTTTGAAGTTTCTCGTGTGGACTCTGTTTCTGCCTTTTCTACTTGCAACGAATACTGTTTTAGTGTCCAAAAAAAACGAGTACTGTTTCAATACGACATCATTGAGTCTGGCTTTTAAAAATAGGCAAAAAGAAAACGACTCCACTGGGGATCGAACCCAGAATCTCTGGTTTCGTAGACCAGCGCCTTATCCATTGGGCCATGGAGTCTTTGTTGTTAATTAAAACGAAACTGTTTTGATATAATACAAACCCAAAAGCGTGAAGTCTACTTTTTTCTTGCTCGTCAGTCGTCACCTTCTCCTAACCAGTCTACCGAATGATCTTCTTTATTAGTTAAGGTGTCTCAAAAACGTTCATATCGAAATCCCTCGGAGAATTTATTTCCTCAAGAAAATTTTCAGAGGGAAACTAAACTGGATAAGACGACAAGAGAAAAGCCAAAGAGAGAAAGAGAGAGAAAGATGATTTTTTTCTTTAGAACTTTTTGTTTCCAGTTTGCTATCTATGGCTTATAAGGTAATGATCAGCAGCTGATACAGAGAGAACAGAAGGAGAGAGAGAGAGAGAGAGGCTGATTCAATTGTGGTATAGATTCGTTAAAAGAATCTGGAAGCTTTTAATTTCACTAAAAATAGAATAGTTTAAAAGGAGAAGAGGGAAATAATGGGTAAACACAAATCTTTCAGAAGCAAAGCAGTGCACTTTGTCACCGATCTCACCGCTGGTCTCCTTAATCCGATCTCCGATAAACCCTCCTCTACTCGTCCTCTTCCGGTATCAATTTTTTCATCTTTTTTGTTATGTTGACTCAGTTCGATAATATTTCTAAAAAAAGGTTCTTGGGCTTTGACATCAGAGTCTATCTTTTGGTTCTTGACGATTGATTGGCATTTTCTGGGGATTTGGTGTAAAACTGGTTTCTGGGTTTTTGGCTTTGGTGTTAAATCAAATATGCGTTTAAGGCTTAGTTGCTTGAGAATTGAGTATTTCTAGGTGGGAAATTAAATTTGTGTGATTATTCAAATGAACTCCTTTCTGTTTTCCTGATTATAACTCTGGTCAGTTTTCATATATATTTTAATTAGGATGAGGAAGATGAGTCTAAGAGAAATCAACTAGAGTCCCTCACTGAAGAGCAGCCTAAGAATCTGAGAGACGAACCAGACACTTCTTCTTTCTCTGCATTCCTTGGTTCACTGTTATCCTCAGACCCCAAAGGAAAAAGAACCGATCAGGATCAGGAAGAAGAAGAAGAAGAAGAAGAAGAAGAAGAAGAAGAAGAAGAAGATTCTGAGGCAGAAACGAGTGATACATCATCATCTTCGCTGAATAGAACAATGAAGGAGACTAGTACTGCTGGTGCTGTAAAGAGAAGCCTGTTGTCTAAGTATAAACAGCATTTGAGAAACTTTTATCAGGCTATTAAGTTTCCGGGGGTCAAGGAGAGAAAGGGAAATTCTGATGTGAAACCGGATAATGAAGAGACTGAATACGATGTCTTAGAGCTGAAGCCGATGCAGAGTAATATTGTCAAAGAGGAAGCAGTACAAGCAATTATACCTGATGTTTCAGAGCCCTCTCTACTTTTATCAGACCACTCAAGACGTTCCCTTTATGCTTCACTACCTGCGCTTGTCCAAGGGAGGAAATGGATATTGCTTTATAGGTGAGAGAACACATTCAAAAGCAGTTCAGAATTTTTTATACAACTTCCACGTGTATGTGATAATTTTTTTTACTGTAATTTTCTAGTACATGGAAGCACGGTATATCACTATCCACGCTGTACAGGAAAAGCCTCCTCTGGCCTGGTCTAAGCTTACTGGTAAATGGAATTCAGTTTCTGACTCAATATGTTGACTTCATTTGCTAAAAAGTGTGAACTATTTATGGGAGCTCTATGGAAACTGCCACTGTGTCAGGTTGTTGGAGACAGAAAAGGTTCGGTTTTTGGTGGTCTTGTCGAGGCACCTTTGATACCAACTGAGAAAAAGTATCAGGTTTGGCTCTAAAGATCCAATCTTTATATACTTTCCATCTTTCAAGTTTGTGTCTTTCATTTTTGTTTTCTTTCTTTAGCTCTAATTCACATTCTTCGTGCTGAGATTTTGTCAGGGAACCAACAGTACATTTGTTTTCACAAATAAGTCTGGACAACCCGCAATATACCGTCCCACTGGTATTATTATTGTTATGCGTTGCTCAGCATCATAGAACATCTTGGATTGTTTTTCGCTTCACTTTGTTATTTTGGTTTTCATTTAAACAGGCGCAAATCGGTTTTACACATTGTGCTCCAAGGACTTTCTAGCTCTCGGCGGTGGTGGACGGTTTGCTCTCTATCTAGACAGTGAGCTGTAATATTTCCTACAAAAACGCTTAGAATTCTCTTTCCATTTCCATCATATTGCAATAAACAAACATATCAGTTTTCCTCAAGTCGGTTGAACCATCATTTTCTTTTAGGCTAAGCGGATCAAGTTCTTACTCAGAGACATACGGGAACTCTTGTCTCGCAAACTCTCAGGACTTTGATGTTAAGGAAGTGGAGGTAGTAACTTCATCCCTCTTATTTAGGAGAGAAAAGAATTTTTTTAAAAATCAGTCTTATGGTTCAACCTTTTACTAAAACAAACAAACACACCATTGGTTCTTGCAGCTATGGGGATTTGTCTATGGTTCAAAGTATGATGAAATTTTAGCTCTCAGCAAAACAATGGAGCCTGGTATTTGCAGGTGGTCATGATGAACATTATGAAATGAATTTAACTGCGCTTCTCTTTTGTAAATGTGTAGTAACGTGTTGTTGTTTTTATCTTGTAAGTGGCTAAATCACATCTCAAATAATTCATAGCACCTCGTAATCTCTTCTATTTGTTGTAATGCCTTTGGACCGAAATATCAAAATAATACGGCCTTTTAGGCTCATTCGGCCCATTAATCTAAGTCGCCCAATTAATCTAGTCGATCCATTAATCAAGTTCGGCCCATTAAAGTAGTTTGGCCCAGTAATCTCATTCATTAATCTAATTTGATCCAGTAATTTAATTGGGCCGATTAATCTAATTTTCGCCCATTAATTTAGCTTGGCCCATTAATTTTATTCGGTCCATTAATCTGTCAACGGATTCATTTAATTCGGCCCGTTTTTCTAATTTGACCCATTAATTTAATTCGATCCATTAATCTAATTGGGCTTTAGACCTATTAATCTGGCTCACCCATTAATTTATTTCGGCCCATTAATTTATTTCGGCCCATTAATTTATTTCGGCCCATTAAATTACTGGATCTAATTTAGTTCAATTTAGCTTGGCCCATTAATTTAGCTTGGCCCATTAGTTTAGCTTGGCCCATTAATTTATTTTGGCCCATTAATTTATTTCGGCCCATTAATTTATCGGCCATTAATTTATTTCGGCCATTAATTTATTTCGGCCCATTAAATTACTGGATCTAATTTAGTTCAATTTAGCTTGGCCCATTAATTTAGCTTGGCCCATTAATTTAGCTTGGCCCATTAATTTATTTCGGCCCATTAATTTATTTCGGCCCATTAAATTACTGGATCTAATTTAGTTCAATTTAGCTTGGCCCATTAATTTAGCTTGGCCCATTAATTTAGCTTGGCCCAGTAATTTATTTTGGCCCATTAATTTATTTCGGCCCATTAATTTATTTCGGCCCATTAATTTATGTCGGCCCATTAAATTACTGGATCTAATTTAGTTTAATTTAGCTTGGCCCATTAATTTAGCTTGGCCCATTAATTTAGCTTGGCCCATTAATTTATTTTGGCCCATTAATTTATTTCGGCCCATTAATTTATTTCGGCCCATTAATTTATTTCGGCCCATTAAATTACTGGATCTAATTTAGTTCAATTTAGCTTGGCCCATTAATTTAGCTTGGCCCATTAGTTTAGCTTGGCCCATTAATTTATTTTGGCCCATTAATTTATTTCGGCCCATTAATTTATTTCGGCCCATTAATTTATTTCGGCCCATTAATTTATTTCGGCCCATTAAATTACTGGATCTAATTTAGTTCAATTTAGCTTGGCCCATTAATTTAGCTTGGCCCATTAATTTAGCTTGGCCCATTAATTTATTTCGGCCCATTAATTTATTTCGGCCCATTAAATTACTGGATCTAATTTAGTTCAATTTAGCTTGGCCCATTAATTTAGCTTGGCCCATTAATTTAGCTTGGCCCAGCTTGGCCCATTAATTTATTTTGGCCCATTAATTTATTTCGGCCCATTAATTTCTTTCGGCCCATTAATTTATTTCGGCCCATTAAATTACTGGATCTAATTTAGTTCAATTTAGCTTGGCCCATTAATTTAGCTTGGCCCATTAATTTAGCTTGGCCCATTAATTTAGCTTGGCCCATTAATTTATTTTGGCCCATTAATTTATTTCGGCCCATTAATTTATTTCGGCCCATTAAATTACTGGATCTAATTTAGTTCAATTTAGCTTGGCCCATTAATTTAGCTTGGCCCATTAATTTAGCTTGGCCCATTAATTTAGCTTGGCCCATTAATTTATTTTGGCCCATTAATTTATTTCGGCCCATTAATTTAGTTCGGCCTATTGGTCTAGTTCCACCCTTAATATAATTCATCGATTAATACAAGTTGACCGTTTTAATATAATCGGCCCATTATTTTAATTTGGCCCATGGATCTAAGTAAATCGATTAATTCTAATTAGGCCCACAATTAGTTATGCAAACAGAATTTTAGGGAACAAAAACCCTCATCATTTTTGACCTATTATCTCAGAGGAAACTGTTTCACATCTCAATTTCTCGAGCAAATGGCGGGCAGATTAGGAGGACGAGTGGTTCATTTCGCGAATCTTCCGATCAAACTTCTGATGCCGACAAAACTAACGAACATCCACGAATTTGCGCTGAAAACAATCCCTTCTGCGTCCAAGATCGAGATCAAGCGAGTCCTCGAATCTCTCTACGGATTTGAAGTCGAAAAGGTGAATACACTAAACATGGATGGGAAGAAAAAGAAGCGTGGAGGTTTGCTAATAGCGAAGGCGGACTACAAGAAGGCTTACGTCACGCTTAAAAACCCTTTGTCGATTTCTAGGGATTTATTCCCGGTGAAGTTTATTGAGGAAGACCGAAAGAGTAAAGTAAAGGGGTCTAGTTTTGTTGAGGAAGAAGATGATAAGAAGAGTCATTGGCTTGATCAGAAGGAGAAGAGGGAAATCGGCGGTTATGGAAAAGGTAAAAGTCGTCGTGGCGGTGAAAGGTTAAATTCGCCGGCGAAGGCTGCTGCGGCGGCGGGGGCGAAGTTTCCATGGAGCAACATGAAATTTGGTGGTAAGTAGGATTTTTCCTAATCCCAATTAGGGTTTATGAGAAGCAAATCATAATTTGGAATTATGTTTCTGTAGCTGTCGGATTATGGATATTGTTTCTGTTAAAAAAGAAGAGCTTGATCGTGAATATGAATCGTATAAGCTTTAAAAAAATTCTGATTTGGGTAATAAAT
Organism: Pugionium dolabratum; assembly: GCA_018901945.1. Classification (NCBI taxonomy): domain Eukaryota; kingdom Viridiplantae; phylum Streptophyta; class Magnoliopsida; order Brassicales; family Brassicaceae; genus Pugionium; species Pugionium dolabratum. The sequence continues at coordinate 229,947 of JAEVFF010000097.1, read as the reverse complement.
CTTAATCATAAGCTCTTAATCGAGAAATGGTTTGCTTTTATTTCTCTTGTGATATGAAACTTTCGGCTCTTTTAATTCTGGTAATGGTATTTTGTTTGTCTGTTGAGTATGAGAAACCTCTTATTATCTAGACTTGGGTTTTTGTTCAATCACATCAGAAAAAAAAGCTGAGCTGAGCCATTGTTGTCATCTCTGATCATCCCCAAAATTCCATCACTTTGTGGGCGTATTAGGAGGCTCCGGTAGAGTCCAAATCTATCACAACCGTATAACACTTTTCTCAATCACTGGGCCAGTAACAGAAGCTTACTCTGTAAACCTTCTCCTCCATCACTCTCGTAACCCAAGTTTGGGTCTTTGGGTCGACTACCATTGGTGTAATATGATAGTGTACCTTTAAATAAAGGAAAAGATGACATATAAACTTTACATGGCCTTTCAATGTATGTATACAAATTTCAGTTAAAAAAATAGAAAGTTCTAATATCTTTGGGAGATGAAACACAGAGAAAGACAACCCAAAAAAAAGTCACTGTCAAATGAATTGACTTAGACAAACATATACCATTAGTAGTAGTTAAAAGAAAAACAAACGAAGAAAGTCCTTTCCCTGAGCTTTTACTTCGTTGGTCCAAGGCTCTCATAAAACAAGATGTAACCATGATCAGTATTGCTTGAATATTCCTGAGACGACCCAAAGAATGTTTGAACAGCTGATTCTTCAATCATCTCAACATTCTCATCATCAAAGAAGAGCCAATGGTTATGGCTTTTCACAAGGCTAACGTAATGACCATGGTTGGGTCCACTTCCCACATGGACCACCACTGCAAAGAGCGAGTACTCAACGTCTGCATATGGTTCCACCGTGTTGCTCAGCTTTAGTTCCAATGGGAAGACAACTCGATAAGAGAGCTTCTTGTAGCGGCCTAATTGTTCAATGTATTTGAATCGTTTTAGATGGATCACTAAGATGTGTGGTGGCTTTTTGATCTTCATCCTCTTTTGTGCTTCTTGTAAGCTGCAATTATAAACATTAAAGAAGTTCATCACAAAAAAATCCCACCGCACATAATTAAGCCTAATTTTTTTTAGCGCTTTATGCAGACAAAGCAGCCGCTGAAGGGAAAAAAGAGAGCTTACAGACTAGTATTTAGTTGCAGGTGTTAATGGAAAGTTGAGGAATATAGCACTGAAGAGAATTGGGGTGAGACTAAAACCAAAAATTTACCTGCAGCATTTGTCACAGAAGAATTTGTCTTCAGCGTGTAGCGTCTCTGTGGAGCTAAAGTTTTTCAAACAGCTAGTTATAGAGCTGTTCTGTTCGATATCAAGGCTTAGGTCTAGGAATGTTTCATCTCTTGCTGTCACTGTTTCACACCGGAGACACCTTGTTTCATTAGTAAGTATGCCCTGTTAACATATCCAGTATTTAAATTTAGCCGAAAATTGCACCGATTAGTCACAGTGTCACAACTTAGAAGTAAAGGTGATTCATTTTATCAAAAAAAAACTTACCTGAAAAATATTGTGAACCCAAGTAACAATAGGCTCTTTGTGTACACCATTTGCCTGAGTGACTTTCGGTCCATTTGCAATCTTTTCAGGAGATGATGAGGATGAGGTTTCATGTTCAGGTTTTTTAACTTTTGCTTCTTTCTCCAGTATGTCAACAACTTCATTTAGCAAATAATTCAGGAATTCATGTGCATCCTAAATGAGAATAGTAACACCAATTCAATAAAATGTATAATATTGCTTTTCTAACATCTTCCGTAATACAACACTAAAAAAATTAGGAAATTTGCAAAGATCACCTGGTGCATATAACTCCGAAAAAGCTCATTTTGTTTCTTCAACCTCTGTACAAATCGCTTAGGCGCAATAACACCTGTTTTCTTCTTCTGCGAACTTATCTATGGAATGAGTTACAATGAGCAGACTTATGATAACACTTTTTCCACACAAAAAAGTGACTAGCACACGATAATCAAATAGATGATGACAGGATATGACATACTAAGCTCTAGCCTCTCTACAGCACAAAAATAAATTATCGAAGATACGTAACAAAAGAAACAATAGTATCAAGTTTCTTGTTACGCTAAAAAAACATTGACTTGTGCCTTTAAATAAGTACCTTCAAGAGAGAAATCAAGTAAACCAAGCTTGCATAAAAGATACCTGAGAAAATAAGTCTGCCAGGCAGGTCATAAGATTCTCTTCAGCATCGGCAACGCTTTTATTACTGCTATAGTATTCGAGCAATTGTTCACGAAACGGAACACAGAAATAAAGAGCCTGCACAAGGGGAGAGAGATTCAACACATATACCATTTTAGTTTAGATCACTTGCAGATGATAACGTTAATCAGCAAAAGCATTTCTCCAGTCCAGAAACTCATTCGACTACAATAACCCTAACGCCTTCTAAAGCGGAGTTCACAAAGTGTAATCCATTTGAGTATCTGCAACCGAGGATTCGTAATGTCGGCAAATCAAATATAAACGTTTTAAACGAATTTGACATAGTAAGGTCAAAACCCGATACAATTCTAGTAGAAAAAATCGTCTATGCTATGGATAAAAGAATCACTAACTCAACAAACGGAGAAGAAATCGACAAAGGAAGAACGAGTCTTACACATCGAATTCGAGATGGGGGAATCCACAGGCAGTAAAACCAAATGATAAGAGGGAAGGAGAGAAAGAGAGAAAGCAGACCTGTAAAACGCTGTTGCAGTAACAAGTGTTGCCAAAATTCTCGAATCCGAAATAGCGTTCTCCTTCGGGGAACTGGTCGCCAAGAGCTTTCTCGAGTTTGGAGCCTGCGGCGCCCATCAACCCTAAAACTAGTCTCCGTATCACCCTTTTTCTGATCTCGACTCGTCCAATTTGACTCAGAGATGATCAAAGGACTATTCTCTCCGCATCTGCGAATTGTTCAATTCGATCGGATAATTCAGATTTCGAATGAGCCTCTCAGTGCGAAGGGGATCGATATAAAAGTTTTTACTTTTTTTCTGTTAAAAGTGAAGCAGCGGAGACGATGTGAAATATTAAAAAGGAGATAGATATGGATGAGTAAAAGAACATTTGAGTAAAAATCGTAAATAAAATCTATTAGAAAACAAGGACATCCAACAAAAAATCAATTGACAATGAGTAGAATAGTTCATATGAAAGTTTCGAACTTTTAATGTGAAATTTTCACACATTCTAATATCCAACGTTTTCAACTTTACGGAAAAAAAACGATAATTTATTAAAAGCTAAGGTTATTAGGAGGGCCGTGGCTTGTATTCAAACAAAATAATTCGTGTTTTAATTACTCGATATTAATACAAAAAATTAGTCATTATTTCAAAAGTATTTTTATCACAATAGTAAATAAAAATAGATTATTTCTTTAAATTCTTCGGTTTGAATATTTATAACAACATATTTTTAAAAAAAATTAAAACGATTCATTTTTTTAATATAAAACAATCTATTATTTTTTTGCTTGTAGCACTGTTAAATTTAGTACCGGCTCTGGTTATTAGTTGTATTTACAAAATAACTTAAAACATTTTTTTACTGAGTAATTTTAAACTAATCAAAGTGAAATGTTTTGTTGACTAATTAAATGGTAGAGATTAGCTAAAGTTACTTTGTTAATCAATATAAGAATATTAGTTTGATATCCCTCTTTTTGTCTTTATTTTGATATCTATTTTTAAGATTTGGATTCATGACTGTATTAACTATTAAAAAATCTGAATAATTGAAAACATTATCAGTATAGCAACCACATAAATAGTCGACGAAACTCTACGTTCAAGTTTATAATAACAACTGTTTTAATGTCTAAATCTCAAAGTGTAATCGAACATAAGATAGAATACTTCTTTTGGTCTTGTGTTAAAATCCATCTTCCAACAGGAATAAAAAACACTATCGTATCTTCACCATCGCCTGATTACGTGAGTTGCATCGGTTTGAATTGTTCATTTTATGGCTAAGACGACGGAAAATCGAAGGAGCAAAAACGGAGAGAAGATCAAAGCATGTCGGCTTTTCACATCCTTATTTCTTCTCAGAGATTGAGAATATGTTAATGAGGTCTTTAATGTGAAAATAGTATTATTATGTGTATCATGACGTGGCAATTATTGATTGTTCTAAATTATATGTAGACATCCTTAGAGCATACGGCATCAAATTTATCACTGTATATATATTAAGCAATTAGTTAACTAAGCTTCAAAATTTAACCGATGAATTTAAAATGTTGATTAAAAAATGATAGTGAATTAAACTAAATAAATTTAACCTTTAAAACTAATAGTTTATTTTTTTAAAAATTAACCAATGAATTTAATTATGCAAGTTAAGTTAGCTAAGATCTTAGACCGAAAAATCAAATATCTTCATTTAATAAACAGAATTATTTTTTGGGCAAATGTATAAAATATCACTTTTCTAAGTTTTTATTGCAAAAATAGCATCATTAGTTTAAATTTTCAATAATAACACGAATTTAAGATTAAAATGCATTAAAACTATATTTTAATATAAAAAATTAAATTCTAAATTAGAAAAAATGAATCCAAATATAATAATTTAAGTTTATATATAATTTATTTATAATAAATAAGTATTTTTACATAATTATTTATGATATTTTAAGGATTTTAATTTTAAAATGCTAAATTTATAAAAAAAAATTTAAAAATGATATTTTATGGTATTATTTTTATTTTTTTATATAATTTTTGCAGCAAGCAAAAGAAATTTGTAATAAAACAGAACTAAAACATAAAAATTGAAAAACGGAAATTAGAAAAAATAGGAAACATAAATACAGAAAATATACTTTTGCCACCTGGCACCTACTATTAAGAAAAACTTAGTTTTGTAATTTACATTTTTTGTGGATTGATTGTTTTGAATCCTATGTGGACATCCTTATAGGCATATATCAACTTTTATTACTTAGTCATAGATTTCCTTACAAAATATTCAGAATCCTATTTCATTATAAGCAATATTTTCTCTTTCGAATTAAATTTTACATATAGTCAATTTTTCTGGTCTCAAATTCAATTTCCTACCAATTTACTAGATTTTAAAATTTTAATCAAATTTTCAAAACATTTCTAGTCAAATTTCAAGTGCCTTCTTATCGTAGTAAGTCATTTATATGACCGATTATCTATATAAAGATTCATCACATCCCAACGTACAATACCATCAACACCAAAACGTAAAAGAACATATCTACGTTAGACATTCAAACAAATATCTGAGGAAAAAATGAACAAAATGAGATCTTTAAATGTTGTTTGTGCCATCGCAGTGATTATGTTGTTGGTCATTGCAGGTAAATCAAGCTTTTCTTTTACTTCTCTTCTTTAGTTAGAAATGAAGTTTAATACTAATTAATATTTATTATGTTGCAGAAGAATCAAGTGCGTTTACTGTCGATGGCGACTGTTATGGACCATGTACTGACAATTGCGAAAAGCTTTGCCATTCTAAAGGTTATACAGGATGGACTTGTGCATCGTTTAGAACCACAACGAGTTGTTGCTGCAAACCACCAAAAAATCAAATCTTTAAACAAACTGTTCCATTGAATAATTAAACATTTTTGTCATCGTCTTCTATTTATATAATCAATAAATAATAGTTTCATATGTAATAAATAATTTTTTAAAGTTATAAAATATCACCTTTTGCTTTTCACATCATGCAAAATATTTAGGAGCATTCTTATAATCTGCATAGTTTTTCTCATCAATATTAAAATATATCTATATCTATATATTTATATATATATTAATTGAGAATTATTTTAAAAAATTAATTTTATAGTGACGTGTGATTTACAAGTGTGTCACGCTGATGTGTCAAACTATTAGAACATTTAAGAAAAATATTATTTGGGACATAATTTACTAGAGTATTTACGAAAATTGTCATTATATATTATATTATATGTAAATCTCTAATATTTCGACATACAATATATTCTGTCATAAAATGTAAATATAATATAAAACAAAATATAAATTTTGAAAAATTAGTCAAACAAAATATAAAACAAAAGTTTAGTTTAATTGAATATTTATCATATGTATACTCTTATCCAAAATTGATACAATTTAAATCTATTTGTATAATCCGATTTTATTATCTATTTCATTTTTGTAATCAATATTAAAAAATTTAAAAAAATTATTTTAAATATGAAATANTAGGAATTTTAGAAAGAAGAGAAAGATTTTATCTTTAGAGGAACTTGTTGTTTTATTGGAACAACTTGTTTTTTCTTTGGAACAACTTGACTACAAATGAGAGGGTATGGAGGTATTTATAGCCTCCAAATTACAAAATATCTCAATATTTTATTCCTAAATCTAGAGAATTCTTTCAAAATATCTTTAAACAAATATCTAGATATTTCTTTTTAAGGAGGTGGAATATGATTCTAGATATATTCTAGAATTTGTCTAGAATTTGGATCAAGTTTTACTTATGCCCAATTAGTATTATTGGATCATTGATCCAATAATTAAACTTGACCCAAAATCAAGTTTAATTTTCAACACCCCCTCTTAAACTTGATTTTGTTATTCCAAGCAAACTTCTCATCTTTATAAAATCTTCACGCTTGAGTGGCTTGGTGAAAATATCAGCTACTTGATCATTCGTCTTCACATACTCCACTTGCACATCCTTCTTGGTAACACATTCTCTAATGTAGTGATAGCGTGTATCAATGTGCTTACTTCGATCATGAAAGACTGGGTTCTTTGCTAATGCGATTGCTGATTTGTTATCCACTAAGATCTTCGTTGGTTCCTCTTGTGGTAAGCACAACTCTTTTAACAAATTTCGTAGCCAAATTGCATGACAAACACATGAAGTAGCAGCTACATACTCCGCTTCACATGTAGAAAGAGTGACAATCGGTTGCTTCTTTGACATCCATGTGAATGCCGTATCTCCAATATAAAATACAAATCCACTTGTACTTTTTCGATCATCTACGTCTCCACTCCAATCGCTATCGCTATATCCGACAAGCTTGTAATCATTAGAAATAGAGTAGTGCAAACCAAAATTTGTTGTACCTTTGATGTATCGAAGAATCCTCTTGGCCGCCTTAAAGTGAGTTGTGGTTGGATGCTCCATGTATCGACTCACAACTCCTACCGCATATAAAATATCAGGTCTTGTGCATGTTAAGTAACGTAAGCTTCCAACCAAGCTCTTAAATAGTGTTGGATCCACCATTTCTCCTTCTTCATGTTTTGACAACTTAACTCCACATTCCATTGGTGTGCTTACGGGGTTTGAGTCATCCATCTTAAATTTCTTGAGCACCTCTTTAGCATAACCTTCTTGAGTAATGAATATTCCATTGGCTTCTTGCTTCACTTCAATTCCAAGGTAGTAAGACATCAATCCAATATTCGTCATCTCGAACTCTTTTGTCATCTCCATCTTGAAATCCTCAAACATACTTGGATTGTTGCCTGTGAATATCAAATCATCTACATATAAACATGCAATCAATATATCATTCTTTTGAGTTTTGATATAGAGTGCATGTTCATATGGACACTTGATGAAATTTTTCTCCTTGAAGTACTTATCAATTCGAGTATTCCAAGCTCTTGGTGCTTGTTTTAAACCATAAAGCGTTTTCTTTAATCTTAAGACTTTGTCTTCTTCTCCTTTGACTATATAGCCTTGTGGTTGCTCAATGTAGACTTCTTCATCAAGATCTCCATTTAAAAATGCTGATTTGACATCCATTTGATGTATCTTCCAACTGTTTTGGGCTGCCAAAGAAATGATTAGTCTAACAGTTTCTAAACGAGCAACAGGAGCGAATACCTCGTCATAGTCGATTCCGGCTCTTTGACTATAGCCTTTTACCACCAATCTTGCTTTATATCTTTCGATTTCTCCTTTAGAGTTCTTCTTTGCTTTATACACCCACTTCATACCAATTGCCTTATGCCATTCGGAAGTGAAGCTAACTCCCATGTCTCATTCTTTTGTATTGCTTTGATCTCTTCATCCATTGCATTTCTCCATGTTTTCTTCTCCATAGCCTCTTGAAAGTTCATGGGTTCGCAATCCGCAAATAAACAAAATAATGTAAGGTTGTCTTGATTTTCGGTTACCTCATAGAGTTCTTGTAAACTTCTATAACGTGGAGTCCTTTCACTCGGACTTTCATCTTCTTGATAACTTGTAGTTGGTGAAGTTGGTGGTGTAGCTTGCTCTTCTCTAGGTTGCTCCAAAATTTCTTCTTCAAAAGGTGGAAAAAAAGTTATAATCTTCATGATTTGAACTCCAATCCCATTCTCCTTCTTCATCAAAAATGACATTTCGACTAACGATTGTCTTCCTTGTATCCGGATTGTAGAGCTTATAACCTTTGGTATTATTGGCATAACCAATAAAGATATACTTCTCACTTTTATCATCTAGTTTGCTCCGTTTTTCATCCGGTATATGAGTATGAGCAATGCTTCCAAAAACTCTTAGATGAGAAATACCGGGCTTCCTTCCACTCCAAGCTTCTTGTGGTGTTTTTTTCAAGACACTTCTTGTCGGAGATCGGTTTGATAGATAAACCGCGCATGCAACTGCTTCTGCCCATAGCTCCTTTGGTAATCTTTTGCTTTTGAGCATGCTCCTCGCCATCTCAAGGATTGTTCTATTTTTTCTTTCTGCTACTCCATTTTGTTGAGGTGATCTTGGCACCGTCAATTGCCTACGAATCCCATTATCCTCACAATACTTCTGAAATTCTTTGGAAGTGAACTCTCCTCCACGATCAGATCTCATGGCTTTGATCACAAGATCACTTTCCTTCTCGACAAGTGCTTTGAACTTTTTGAAGTTTTCAAACACTTCTGATTTTTCCTTCAAAAAATAAACCCATGTTTTTCTTGAAAAATCATCAATAAAGAGAAGAAAATAGTTACTTTTACCGAGTGAACTTGGCTTGATCGGTCCACAAACATCTGTGTGTATAAGTTCTAGTGGCTTCCGAGCTCTTGTGTTTGACTCCTTCGGAAAACTCATTTTGAATTGTTTTCCAAGTAGACACCCTTCACAAACTTGATTTGGATGGTTGATGTAAGGCAATCCTCTCACCATTCCTTTCTTAGAAAGTAGCTCCAATCCTCCAAAGTTGAGATGTCCAAATCGAAGATGCCAAAGCCAAGATTCTTCCTTATAACACATCTTGAGACATTGTGCGATATCATTTTTAATGTTAAGAACAAACATTCTATTTCTTGACATTGGCACCTTGGTGATGAGATTATTTGCACAATCTCTTATAGAAAGGTTATTATCTTTTAAGTGAATATCATAACCTTTCTCTAAGAGTTGTCCAATACTCAAGATATTTGTCTTCATATTTGGCACATAGTAAACATTGGAAATGAATTGATGATCTCCATTCTTCAATCGGATGAGAATATTACCTTTGCCTTTTACTTCCATCTTTGATTCATCTCCTAATGCCACATTTCCTTTCACCGATTCATCAAGCTCTATGAACATGCCTTTTTTCACACATGTGATTGCTTGCACCGCTATCAAGGTACCACATTTGAGCATCATCTCTTTCATCTTTCTTTTTAGCCATTAATAACACTTCATCTTCTTGGATTTTCTCTTCAACGTAGTTGGACTTCTCCTCAACTTGATTATTTCTTGGAGCTTTACATTCGGAAGCATAATGTCCAAATTTTCCACAATTATAACATTTAATGTTTGATTTATCGTACCTTGACCTTTGATTTCCTCTCCCATGACCTCTTGATGAGTTTTCTCCTCTTTGGTTAACATTGTTTTCAAAAGACCTCATACCTCTTCCATTTCCATATCCACGACCTCTTCCTTGGAATTGACCTCCACCTCGTCTTGGATGGATTCGATCGCTTTCTTCTTTATCAATATGCATCTTGAGTACCTTATCCGTGATTTCTTCTTTCTTCTTCTTCTTTTCTTCATAAGCTTGTAACGATCCAAGAAGTTGCTCCATCGTCATAGTCTCCAAATCCTTTGTTTCTTCAATGACGGTAACAATATGCTCGAATTTTGAATCCAACGATCTAAGAACCTTCTCCATTATTCTTACTTCATCTAATTTCTCACCATTTCTTTTAAGGTTATTAGTAACCGTTAACACTCTTGAGAAGTAATCGGAAACTAGTTCACCTTCTTTCATTTGCAAAGCTTCAAATTCTTTTCTTAGAGTTTGAAGACGTACCTTCTTGACTTGTTCCACTCCCTTGTAAGAGATTCGAAGCTTCTCCCATGCTTCTTTGGCCGTTTTTTCTTCGGCGACTTTCTCGAATGTATCTTCATCTAAACCTTGATAAATTAGGCAGAGAGCTTTCTTGTCTCTCTTCCTTAGATCTCTCAAACTATCGTTTTGAGTTTGAGATAGATTAGCTTCATTATTTGATTCAATGAAGCCTCTCTCGACTATATCCCACACATCATGTGCTCCTAGAATTGCCATCATTCTAAGACTCCAATTATCGTAGTTGCTCTTTGTGAGCATCGGAACTTGGAAGGGAAAACCATTATTTGCCATCTCTAAAAGAGTAGTATGGCTCTGATACCACTTTGTTGGGAGAAAATAATTTTAGAATTAGTGGAGAAGGTGTTTAAGAAAATTTGAGAATATAGGAATTTTAGGAAGAAGAGAAAGATTTTATCTTTAGAGAAACTTGTTGTTTTATTGGAACAACTTGTTTTTTCTTTGGAACAACTTGACTACAAATGAGAGGGTATGGAGGTATTTATAGCCTCCAAATTACAAAATATCTCAATATTTTATTCCTAAATCTAGAGAATTCTTTCAAAATATCTTTAAACAAATATCTAGATATTTCTTTTTAAGGAGGTGGAAGATGATTCTAGATATATTCTAGAATTTGTCTAGAATTTGGATCAAGTTTTACTTATGCCCAATTAGTATTATTGGATCATTGATCCAATAATTAAACTTGACCCAAAATCAAGTTTAATTTTCAACAACCATGAGATCCCAACCCAGCCCTTGCCGGAATTCAGCGTCTTCCTTAACGATCTTCCTGGAAATGACTTTAACTCAATATTCAAAGCCTTGCCTGACTTTCACATAGAGCTCATGAGAGACAACAACAATGGTTGTTTCCCTTCTGTTTTCGTTGCAGCCTACCCTGGATCATTCTATGGAAGGCTTTTCCCTGAAAAAACCATCCACTTTATCTACTCCTCTTACAGCCTACACTGGCTTTCCAAGGTGAATATATGTATATATAAATATAGAGAGAGATTAGATATCTTCAGGTGTATATATATATAAGTTGGTTGTTTTTGTCAGGTTCCACCAGCTATATATGACGAGCAAGGCAAGTCCATAAACAAAGGTTGTGTTAATATCTGCTCCTCAAGCCCTGAAGCTGTTTCCAAAGCTTACTACAGTCAATTCAAGGAAGATTTTTCCATTTTCCTCCGGTGTCGATCAAAAGAGCTCGTTTCTGCAGGCCGAATGATGCTCATAATACTCGGAAGAGAAGGACCTGATCATGTCGATAGAGGAAACTCTTTCTTCTGGGAACTTCTCTCAAGATCCATAGCAGATCTCGTTGTACAAGTATGTATACATCTTTTGATTTCAAATATGGATCTTGATAATTAGAAAGATGATTGTTGTTTAATTTCATTTACATGTAGGGAGAAACTGAGGAAGAGAAACTCGATTCTTATGATATGCACTTTTACGCCCCGAGTGCTGCTGAGATAGAAGGTGAAGTGAATGAAGAAGGGTCTTTTGAGTTAGAGAGCTTAGAGATATTAGAAGTGGACAACAAGGAGAAATCGGAGGAGGACGATATCAGTTATGGTAAAGCAGTTTCCAAGACTGTAAGAGCCGTTCAAGAATCAATGCTTGTTCAACATTTTGGGGAACATATTATTGAAAAGCTTTTTCATACATATGGTAGAATGGTTGACGAGGAATTGTCTATGGAAGACATAAGACCCATCACATTTGTTCTTGTCCTTAAACGGAAGCTCTGAAATATTTGATTTTGTACTTTTATATAATTTTCTGGTTATCATTGAGTTTTCTTTTGTAGTAGTAAACATTCTGAAGAAGAAACAAATGCTCATGTTAGTTATATACTACTTAGGTCTCTTAGAAATTTCCAATGTGGAATCTTAAACATACTCCCTCAAACTTTGATTGTTCAAGCCCACTTTAGGACTAACAATAAACATTTTATGAACCGTTCTATTTGGATCAACAAACCGGACTATAATATCATATTAGATTACAAAAAGGCATAAATTGAAGATCGTCTCCACATAGAAGTCTCTCCCAAATCTGATGTTTCTTTCATTTTAGGGTTTTATTTCCTTTAAGTTAAATTTTTGGAAACCCAAGAAAAGGGGAAGTCTCCCTTGAGCTCCACGTTACCAAAACGAAGCTGATATATGATACATCTTGAGTTTATTTTCGTCAACTACACAAACTTATGCGATTAAACCTATTTTCATCCGTACTTTTTGGGTCTTCTTTTAACTACATAAACTGTATTTTTCTTTCATAAATTACACAAACTTCATAAATTATTCTAATTGTAGAAATTATATTAATGTTTACACGTTAAATAACTACTAAATATAGTATTAATTCGAAAATCTAGTTTTAATTTGGATTTAGTTTGAAACTAAAACCAGATTTTTAAAGTAAAAAAAGTTTAATAACAATTTAACGTGTAAACATTAATGAAATTTCTGTAATTAGAATAATTTATGAAGTTTATATAGTTTACGGAAAAAAACATAATTTATGTAAAAAAGTACGGATAAAAATAAGTTTATTTGCATAAAGTTGTGTAGTTGACGGAAGTAAATCCATATATCTTTAAAATCAAACCAATAGTTGTTTAACTTTTGACTTTTTTAACTCGTCTAATGTTTGCTTTTGAAACTCCCAAAATCATTTCACAAATTAATATATGCTCAATGGCCAAATTCATCTCCCACTAGCCAATTTTGTTTCAAGTAAAATTAATTAATGAATGGATGATTATAGTAATATACAAATATCATCACAAATTGAAAAGATAGAAATTTATTTAAAGTACACAAAACCAAAAACTTAAACTTTCACCCTCTCATCTTTTTCTTGATTTTTTCTGTTCTTCACAAAAGTCATTTACTTGTAATAAATAACAGGTGTATTAGACCTCGCATCCCACATACCACCTTCTTTCAAATACTCAAGATATCTAGAAAACTCAGGCTTCGTCGTCTTCTTCTTCTTGCCATAGAGAATACTAAAGATCGGGTGGCTAAATTTGCTTGTTGGTTTAACTTTCTTGGATTTCTGACGAGGAAGCTCCTCGAGAATGGTCGGAACACCACCAGAACCAAGCTTGATAGATGGAGCGTAATAAGGAACACTCGTCGATCTTCTTAGCTTTGCTCCGAGTAAACTGAAAGTAGAATCATCACTTACTCGCTCGTAGCCTCCACGGCGGCTTCTTGTCCTTGTGCTTAAACTTCTTAGCATTTGCATCTTTTGATTTTCTTTTCTTCACTGTAAATTAGAGAGAAGTGTAAAGATGATTGTTGTTTGTTGTTGTTGATGTAATGAGAGAGAGTTTCGTTATTATATATAGAGATGTTAATGAAGTTGAAAGTGGAAATGGTCAGATGTAGGCTACTAGCTAATTTGAAAAGTCCAACAATTTTAATGTTTTACTAATTTTGAAACATTATAAAATTAAGTGAAGACAAGGATAGGTTCGTCGAGCTTCTTTTGACTTTTCATGTCTATTTGACCTCATCATCACCATGGAACTTCCACGAGACTCGGTTTATATTAAATCAATTATTGGGTTAAATAAACATGTTTATATTGTTCAAAATGGGTCAAATTAATAATAATGTTTTATTAAAAAAAACAATGGAATTAGACAATATTATCCAAAGTGAAACACGTGTGTGTGAATAGCATTGTTGTAGAATTTTTCTTTTGATTAGAATTGTATTTTTCGTCGAAAAGTAGTATTTTATTCATCTAGTCATTTAGAGAAATATATTTATAATTACTTACAGAGTAAAAAACAATATATTGCTAAGAAAATTGTAGCTGTCATAGCAAGTAAAAATGATTACAATGATCATATAAGCAACAATAAAAAGGATAAACCTAAGGCACAATCTAATTGAAAACAGAGGATACTTATACTCTTTAACAGCACGACTTTACAAACTAAACCCAAACCATATACTGATGTCGAAAAAAAAGAACACAAGTCTCTACCTTTCTTCTGAGTTGAACCTGTTCCAAGCTTCCTGGAAATTTAAGACATTAACACAATTCTAAATTTCAGTATGCTTTATTTTTAGAGATTGTGTGGAAAGAGTGTTAAGAACATGAAGTACCTTAAGAAGATCGAAGACCTTTTCACATATATATTTCTGATGAATGTTTGCACCACGTTGTTGTAATTTGTCTGGATGAACACAAAGTGTTGCTTTCCTGTAAGCTCGTTTCACAGCTGCTGAAGTTATGACTTCTGTTAAAGGTAATGGTTGCCAACCGCTCTCGGGACCAAGGATCTGATTCAAAACACACATACAAACTCGATTTTGAGAAATAAGTCTTACATTTTTTTTAACTTTGATCTCTATGTTGTTCATTAGGAAACGTACGTATTGTAATGTTGAGAGTAATGCTCTTATATTTCCTTCTTTTCCACTAGACCATCTCTTTACTTCGGCGTCTAAGGTTTCAGCGATTCTCTGTAGGAAACAGAAACAACATATGATCATTGGAAAAGGGTTTATCTAAAAATTTGAATAAGAGATTCGGTTTGATGTGTGTACAATTCTCTCTGCTTGTTCTCTCTGAGCCACGAGATCACGCATATTCTTCTCTGCTAAAGCTTTAGCCTGTTAAAGAATTCAATATGATGGTAAATTAATTACCATCAACCGTGTGGAGATTATTGGGTAGTTAGAAGCATTAGATTACCACACGATCAGCTGTTCTTCGATGCCTTTCTAATCTTGATGTATATCTTTGAGGTGATTCACCATCAGTACCTTAAGAGACAAAAGAAAAGAAAAAGCGTTTAAGCTAAATGGAAAAAAACAACACAGAGAACTAGAGAGTTTCAGAGTATTTTTACCAGAAGAATTTGGATATCTTGAAGCACCAAAAGAGGCTGAATTTTGAAATTGCTTATCAGAAACTGATCTTTCCATTCGTTCACCAAAGAAACCTGAACTCTGAAATTGCTTATCTGAAACCGATCTTTCCATTCGCTCTCTTGCCTCAAAAGCAGCCTTTTCAGCTGCACGTTCACGAGCTTCAGCAGTTGCTCTCTCCACAGCTGCCCGTTCCGCTCTAAGTCTTGCCTCTATTGACAACTTATCAGGCAAGGACTTCTCTCTGGCCTCAGCGCATGCTTTCTCTAATCTTTCACGTGCATCAGCTAAGGCTCTCTGATCGAAAGCCATTCGATCCTTCTCCCTCTCTCTTTCCCTCTCCCTTTCTTCTTCTATTTTTCTTAAGCGCTCTGTTTCAATGTCTCTTTCTCGCTTTAGTCTCTCTGCTTCTTTCTCACGTTGCATGAATACTCGAGAAGGCAAGGGTCTTTCTAATTTTGCATCTTGATTTCCCACTTGGGTGTCATAGATATTTCCTCTTTCTTGTTGATGGGTGAATTTCTCTTCATAGTTTCTGAAAACATAGGATGTTTTGGGAGCGCACTTACTTTCCTCTGGATTACAAACACCTGCTTCTCTAACACTTCCGTCTTCAACTACAACGCCTTCTGATCTTTCTTCAACTTCAGTTTTCACCCCAATGTCCCTTTTGAGAACTGAGGCATTTTTGAAGCTTTCAAATTTGCTCTTCTGTTCGAGCTTTCCTCCTTGAATATTGTCAGTGACAGAAGCGGATTCCTTACCTGCTTGTCCACTTTCATCCAGCTGAGGTGCCTCTTCATTCCTCTCAATTCTCAATTCCGCATCCAGCTCATTGGTTCCTTCCTTTTGACTGGCATCTTTGATGTTCTTCTCAAAAACCTTCCAAGGACATGCTTCTTCAGACGTAGACTGTCTCTGGCTTTGTCCTTCTTCTTCCTTCTGTTTGTTCAATGATTCATGATTGTCTATTCTCTCATCCTCTTCTCGAATGTCGCTACGACTTTCATTCAACCATTGCTCTCCATGAGCCTCTCTGGGGGTTTCACAGGTTTTCTCCATTCCACAAGCATCTCTTTGTTCCTCGTCGCTTTCTTCTCCTGTATATTCATGTTGCTCCACTTCATTTTCCTGATGCTCTTGATTTTCTCTATGTATTCCTTCCTTGGCCTCTTGTAGTTTCATTCTCGTCTCTTCCTGTTCAACATCTTTCAGTCTGCTCTCAGTTTCTGCCTTCTCAAAAGCTTCAATCAGCCTTTTTTCTTTCTCTTCTAGCTCAATAGCTTCTTTCAGCTTCTTCTCATTCTCCTCTTTCTCACGTGCCTCTTTCACCCTCTTTTCTTTTTCTTTCTGCTCAAAGGCGTCTTTCAACTTCCTCTCGTTCTCTGCCTGCTCAAGAACCTCTTTGGCTCTCCTCTCATTTTCTTCCCTCTCTTGAAACTCTTTAATCCGCCTTTCCTTATTTTCTTGTTCAAGAGTTTCTTTCAGCCTTTGCTCCAGCTCTGCCTTCTCACGAGCCATTTTTATTGTTCGTTCATTTTCTTTCTTTGCATGTGCTTCTTTTATTTTCCGTTCCTTCTCTTCTTCAAGTGCAACTTCCATTTTCCTCTCATGCTCTGCCTTCTCACTGGCCTCTCTCATTCTACAGTTCTTTTCTTCCTTTTCAAGAGCTTCTTTTAGCCGCAATTCTAACTCTTGAAGTTCTTTCGTTTTCCTTTCTTGTTCTGCGTTTTCACAAGCCTCTGCCACTCTTTGTTCATTCTCTTCCTTAAGCGCTTTTTCCTTCCCTTCTTGCTCTAAAGCTGCCTTTAGTCTTTTCTCGGTTCCTGCCTTCTCAAAATTTTCTCTTTCTATCTTGTCGTCTTCTTCTTTTACACGAACCTCTTTAAACCTAGTCTCCTCCATCCGCTTCAAGGCCTCATTCAGTTTTGTCTCAACGTCTGTTTCACCACGCATTCCCAAATTTTTACCCTTCCCTTTCATTTCCAGGGACACCTCTAAAGTACTATCGTTATCTGCTAGACCAAGAGCCTCCCTGAGCTTTCTGGCATTTTGTTCCCAATCAAACACACGTTCCTGTTTCTTTTCCGCTGCTTTCTGATGTTTTTTCTCTTCACAGTGCGATTCCTTCTTTTGCTTTGGAAGCTTTTCAGTTACGAGATTGTTTTCTTTTGGTCCACGAAGATTTCTGTGTTTCACTATCCCACCATGATCAGGCAATTCGTTGCTTTTCTCAAATTGCAGCTTGGTATGTCTCGATTTCTCATTATTTGGCTCTTCAGGAGCCTTTTTTGCAAGCCTGTCCTCATGTCGCTGATGCCTAGATGCTATCTTTCTCGTTGCACGATCCTCCCTATTTCCTTTAGCTCTCATATGTTGTTTCTCCCAGTCAACATTAGCTGCCCATGACAGCTTCTGATCGAAAAAATCTGTATTACTACGAAGAGAAACGTCTTTTACACCACTACTCTCATCAGCATTTCTGGGTTGCTCTGTTCTCACCAGTTCAACAAACTGTCTAGCCTCTTCCCATTCATCATTTGAGCTTGCAGACCCCTGAGAAGAGAGCGACTTAGTTCCATGCTTATCCCTCAGAGAGTTCCTAGCTACCTCAATATTATTCTCAAGAGCAGGCAAACAAGCTGTATTACTCGATCTCCCTTCTTCAGTCATTCTATTATTCATGGAGGTTCGCTTTGTGGTGGTCTGTGGCTCATCCCCCTTCCTTCCCAACAGGTCTTTTGCATTTTTTAGTTGTGCCTCGGCTTTTACCATAGCTTCTCTCACAGCAGCTAAACTTGAATCGACCTCTACATCAAAGAATGGTGGAGAACTGCCGCCTGCGGACCCTTCTGATCCGGTGGTTCTAGAATTAGAAGCCGAACATCTAAAATCGCTCTTCAATACAGGAGGTGGTCTCGAAGGTGGTGGTATTCCAGTAGGATGAGTCTTCAAATCAATCTCAGAAACAGTCACAAAAGGTTCACTAGGAATACACATAGGTCCGGTGTAATACTTTTGGGCCCCGTCCTTGTCTTCAAAGGCATATCTACTTGTACCTTTGCTAACAGAAGAGGGTCCAATCTCCTTGTTGAGGTTTGTTGTTCCACCAGCACTAATCATTTCATCAACTGCAACGGTGTAACCAGGAATAGCAGAAATATCAGCTACACGTATCACACCACTCGACATGTTTGTGTCGCTTATCTGAGTGGCTTTGTTATAAGAGATGTTGAACTCTGTGCTGCCATCAATGGAATCGTAAGAATCTCTGCCATTGGAAAAGGAAGGGCTTTTGCCAGAATGTTCTGTGCCTCCCGAGAACGACTCTACTTCTTCAGGAGTCCTACAAAATGAAGCTCAAATCTTAAATAAATGATGCATCATTCTTAAAAATACAGAATTTTTTTTTGTAGACATAAACAACGACACTACAGATTCACAATATTTGTTCTTTTCTACATTAAGAAAATCAAAATCAGAGGAATACTTCACCCAAAAAAGCTAAAATGTCTGAAATTTTGAATGTGGGGAAGAGAAAGAAGAGGCTTGTTTTGAGAAAAATGAACAATGACATGCTAATAGGAAGTACCACGCATCGTCGGAGGAATCGCCATCACCAACCGTAGACCGCTGCATAAACAGCTCCTCATACGACGGTGCTAGATCAACATCATTAAAACCGCCAAAAATCTCTCGGTAATCAAAACCATGGCTCCGAACATCGAAGTAAACATCTCTGTCGTCAACAAGTGGAAGATCGAGTACCGGAATCGAGGATACAGCGGCGCGTGAGGAGCCGTTGGACCCAGCAAAAATCTCGCAGTAGTCTTCGAAACGAGGAGATAACGTCGGGACTCCGAATCTGGGAGGACCACCGAAAACGTCTTCGTACGTGGTGGCGGTATTAGCTGTCTTGCCGGAACCGTAGCTAAAAGCACTATTACCATTGCAAGGCTTTTTGGGTAGAGAAGACGCAGACCTGTTTGGATGCCGAGAATGAGACAGATTCTCCATCAGAATCAACAACGATTCTAGGGCTTCGCAATCCTTCTTCTTCAACCTCTCTCTTCTCTCTCTCCCAGGCTCTCTATTCAGAGTCTGAACAGAAGTCAAGAGGCACGAGGACGGAAAAGCGAAAAAATCAAAAGAGAAATACCCCCACAATGACGAAAAAGGCCTCTCCAGCTTTAATTTGAATTTTTTATATTTAAATGATTGATATATAGTTCATCTCCACATCGTATAAAAAGGAATTAACAACAAACGTTATAAAACGATGGATGAATTCAAAAAGCCTTTGTGAATGTTTGTTAACTTTGAAAGAAAAAATCTTAATTAGTAATTCTATACATCTTACAATAATTATTTTAATATAAGTATATCATTAAATATCTCTAAAATTAATGTCACGTTTTGTATATTCACGTTGCAAAAGTAGAAAATATATTTTTCTTTCAATTAAAAATTTGAAACTAATTTCTCGTGAACAAGTTATTTAGTTTACGACAATAATCACAGTAATTTCTAATTAGGTTTTAAAATTTTAATAAAGTGAAAAATATGTTTTCAACTTTTAATTAAGGAAAAAAATATGTTTTCAACTTTTTCAACTTATATATATAAATCGTGTCATTAATTATATGGGTATTTGATGGTATATGATAGTTTGGAATGAAAAATAGATTATCGGTCTAAAAAATGATAATAATATTCAAAAATTTAATATAATTTAATTTTTTCAAAAATACCACAAACAGTAAACTATTAAAATTAAATTCTAACTTTTAAGAATTAAACATTTCTCAAACTCAAATATTTTAACGTGTTAAAACAAATAAAGATTGTTGCGATTTAGTGGTAATAAAATATCCTGAAAACAGTGGTGCTGTTAGCCTGTTGCCAATCGTAACGGCCGACGCGGCAGCGACTAGACTAATAATATATTATCTTCGCGGGTATTTTAATAAGACATTTATTTTCTAATTTGAATGATTAATGATGTTTGGAAACAATAAATACAGTTAATGATGAAACCGATAACAGCACGACATGTGTAGTAGCGCGTAGCCGATCAAATCACGCGAACAGAAAGTGAAAGGGCAAAATTGGAATTACACACTACTCGTTGTTGTCATTTCTTCTTTTCGGATGGGACCCTCACCGTTTCAGCACACTATCTTCATTATTTGCCATGAAAATAATGTTGTATATATCTCTCTTGATAATATTAGAATAACTTTTTAAAAATTTTAAAAATATATATATAATAATAAACGCTTATATTATCTATCAATAATTATTGTAATTTATAATTTTTGAAATATGGTGTTAAACGATGTCGTTTCCAAGGGTGTAAAATACAATACGGACAACAAAAAGAATAATACTTAGAAGAGTATAGCAATGAGGGTTTGTGTAATGCGACTAAACCTATTTTCACATATAGTTTTAAGTATTTTTTTAGCTATATAAACTATATTTTTATTTATAAATTACACAAATTTCATAAATTATTCTAATTGTAAAAATTATAATAATGTTTACACGTTAAATAGCTATTAAATCTTGTTCTAATTTGAAAATCTAGTTTTAACTTTGATTTAGTTTGAAACTAAAACCAGATTTTTAAAATAAAACAAAGTTTAATAATAATTTAACGTATAAACATTAACAGAATTTTTATAATTGGAATAATTTATGAAGTTTATATAGTTTACGGAAGAAAAATATAGTTTATGTAACTTATGAAAGACCTAAAAGTACAGATAAAAATAAATTTATTCATAAATTTTGTGTAGTTGACGAAAGTAAACTTCAATAAAAAAAAATTTTGGGTTAGTACTAAGGAAACAAATGTAGTAAAAGTGGACCGAACAATAAAAAAAATAGTGTACCGCACTTCTGTTTCGTACTGTTTCCATTTTGTAACCTTTTGTTTTAATAAAACGATGAAATCGGAAACACTATAAAATATCTGAACTGTAACACTACTTTTCTTTTTCTCAAAATAAAATACTTCTGTATAAGACAAAGCACTCATAAACTAGTGAATGTCATGATTAATTTTAAATTATTTTCTTTAATATAAGTTAACTTTAAATTTTAATAACCAATCGAACTAGTGAATGTGATTTGGTTCCGTCTTATCATCGGACCCAACGTTTATATAAAAACATAGTAATCAATATATTTAATCCGATTCAAAATTCACCTTTGAATTTTCTATAACCACTACTTCATTTTATGATTTGTGAATACAATTTAAATGTATAGTTGTTATCACCCACGATAAATTACTAATAAATATCAATTACAAAGCAAACGTTTTGGTGTCCACGAATTATAGACCAATACTAATTCAAGTATTATAATAAAAAAAGCAAATATTTTTTATCATACATATTTTCTATAATTAGACCAATACTAATTCAAGTATTAGAAACCCATAAAAATTATTCCTTCCGTCAAATACACGAACTTATGCGAATAAACTTATTTCCATCCGTACTTTTTGAGTCTTTCATAAGTTACATAAACTGTGTTTTTCTTCCGTAAACTACATAAACTTCATAAATTATTCCGATTACAGCAATTCTGTTAATGTTTACACGTTAAATTGTTATTAAAACTTATTTTACTTCGAAAATATAGTTTTAATTTTAAAATAAATTCAAGTTAAAACTACATTTTTGAATTACAACCCGATTTAATAGCTACTTAACGTGTAAATATTAATAGAATTTCTGCAATTAGAATAATTTATGAAATTTGTGTAATTTATGAAAGAAAAATACAATTTATATAATTTATGAAAAACCCAAAAAGTACAGGTGGAAATAGGTTTAGTCGCATAAGTTTGTGTAGTTGACAGAAATAAACCCTAAAAATATCTTAAAAAAAACAATCTGAAAATGTACAATTTACTTCCAACATGTGAGTGTATACGCATGCTTGCCTATGAGTGCGTACATTGTAAAGCATGCATGAACCCTAGGCGATACAAATACTCAAAAGACGAATCCATATGTCTGATTAATATATACTCATATTACCTTTTTTATAGTTAAACATATATTTGCTGAAGAAAACATAAATAAATATTATGGTCTGAACATAATGATGATTGTTATAACCATGCTTGCCCTACTTACAAGATTCACTTTTTCATTCCAACTCCATCTATTTTATTTGGGACGACACTATTTTACTACATAAACTATCGCTGTTCATGGTTTTTCCACATGAACTTTGGACTTCTCTATTATACTACATGAACTAACAATGCATACCTTAATTTTATATGAACTATTGACATGTCTTCACAATTCCCCAAATCACTATTTTTTGGATAAATCGCGATCAATTGAAGTTAATTGCGTCTACCACATAACTCACATAACCCAAATCTTCACAATTGTGTTTACTCAATTGGTTAAAAGGAGTAAACTCGTCAACCACAATTACTCAATGGGTCAGTTTTCGGGTTATATGGTAAATATAGTTAATTTCAATTGATCGCGATTTATTCAAAAATAACGATTTGTGGAATTATGAAGACATATCAATAGTTCGTGTAAAATTAATGTGTGCGTTGTTAGTTTATGTGGTGTAATAGAGAGATCCGGAGTTTAGGTGAAAAAACCGTGGGCAACCATAGTCTATGTAGTAAAATAGTGTCGTCCCATTTTATTTTCAAAAGTATTTAAAATTTTTACACAAATATTCAAAACATCACTAATACCTTAAAATCATGTTCTAGCTATGATCAGTTATCAGAATATGTCCTTGTAAATTACTGAACATGAAAAAATTCCAGATATTCTTAGCTGAAACTAAAGCCTGTCCTAATTAGGCCAAACTCACCAAACAAATTTAAGGTATTATCATATAATTCTAGTACTTAATTGTTGCAAAAGTTTAGTGATATAGTTACTATAGATTAACATGTTTTAAGGTTTGAAATTTGTTATTGAGAATTGATCAATTTTATTTTCATTTATCCGTTTATCTTTTTTGTTTTGTGAAATTCAAAAAATATTATAAAAAATGTAAAATGAAAGGACAATTCAATCTTAAACTATGTAACATGTTTCGGCTAAAAGAAAGTAATGAATAATTTCCCAAAGATACGTATATATGTCTGCAATAGAATAACATCTAATCTTGACAAAGAAGCTTGTATTTAAATATCCATATACTGAGAAAAGTAGTACTAAATTTAGGTTAACTTAGAAGATACGCATTTATCTGTCTGAGATGGTGTTGGGCATGATTATGTATATATAGTATTAACAATATATATCTATATAAAGACCAAATACTAGGTTTATACATTAGAATCTCATTGTTTTCTTTTCGTTTTCATTTGCATATTAAAATCTCTAATCATCTTTTTCGTTTTTTTTCAATCACTTTTGTCCTCAGTACAGCCTACAGTTTCGATCAATCTGGCTATTTAAATAGGACCACTTTTCTCCTTTTGCATAATTTTTCTATATGTTCAATATAATATATATTTATGCTAAGGAAGTTTTGTATTCGTTTCATTTCCTTTTTTGATGCTCAGATGTTGAAACTCATGCATATTTAAAAAAATAATTAAGAAAAAGGTCAAATAAAGCAAGAAGAAACAACAAAAACCACAATATATCATTCTAAATGTTAACAATCGTTTTTTAGTTTATTTAAGAGGATAACAATTCAAAAAGTTAATTATTTGTTTTATTCTTTCACATTTATCTAGGTAATATAGATTGAAGATACTTCAAAAGATGAACATTAATCTAATATATTATTTGAAAAATATTTTAAGAAAATAATATCAATCTAACGTGTTATTAACATAAATAACATGTTAATGTATTATCACAACAATGAATTTCAAATAAATATATAAATAAATTTAAATTACTATAGTAATTACAATACATGTTAATGTTATTAATTTGGTTAGAAAATCAATATATTTTATTAAATTAATTAAAAATATTATTAAATTCGTATATAATTTTAATATTAAATACTATTAAATCTTATTTATATATACAAATAATAATTCAAATTATATAAATATCTAATTCCTATTTATTAATAAATAATATAATAGAGTTTCGAATATTTTTTTTACATAAAACGTGAATATAAATCTAATTACTATATATTTACGAGGACACTAACCATACAAATGAATTGAAGTTGGAGAATATTATATACTCCCAAATACAAATGATTGCCCCAATATTTTCCATCATATTATATATAGTACTACTAGTTGGTATAATATATATACTCACTCTATGATTTGTGCTCTTGTAAATGTTAGAGCAATCATTCGAAAAGAATGTTTTCTGAGCATAACGACTAGTGAATGAATTAATTATAGACTGGCCCATCAATGAAATGAAAGGAGTTATCGTAATTTTTCTTGTTTGTACATTTGTGCATAGTGATCCCCATGTTCATGTATTGATAGAAGCAGACCAATCCAGATGCCTTTTTTCACGGGTTAACAAATTTATTATAGTGATTGAGATGGAATTATATATTTGTTAGTAAAATAATTTTACCATTTTTAGTTACACTATAACTCTCTGAATTGTACCAAATGTAATTTTACTAGATCACGAAGTAAAATATTAGTAAACATGTGCATCCAACTCAAAACTAATTGACAATAAATGGAGTAGTTCGTGCACCTTGTATATTTGTGTGGAAAAGTCTTAATTTCTAATGTGAGATTTTTTTACACATTATAATAGGCTTTCTCGATATGTGGACATGACACATACCAACATATCAAACATAATACGATAATACGAACACTTATACGAATTATTTCTAATGTAGAAAACCGTTTTGTAGGAAATCGAATGTCGGACTAATATGGGGCTCTGATACCATATTACAAACATAGTTATTCAACTCAAAACCAATTGACAATAAGTGAAATACCTCGTGCACCTTATATATTTATGTGGAAAACTGCTAATTTCTAATGTGAAACTTTTTACACATTCTAATACAAAAGATACATTAATATATATGTAACGCAATTTGATTTATTATCGGTGGTGTGATAGGAAAATCCCATGTATTTTGTGTTTCGAAACGATCGAACAAGATTTCATCATTCTCCGGTTTTAAAAAGTTGGAATCGATTGAAAGTAACTAAATAAAATAAAGAAAGGGGTCCTTGTGTTGGCCATTTTGAAATCGCAGTACTCAATATTCATCATACCACAATTTTCAACTCATTATTACATTTTGACAAAATAAGAACAGTTGTTGTTGCCTTCGGTGTTGTGACGAAACAAAAGCGGCTTGGGTAATAAATCGTAATCAAAAACCAAAAACATAAACTATTTATAAATCAAAATTATATGAAGAAATCACCTACTATGATCACTTATTCAACTGATTTTATATCTTTATATTTCATCTATTTCGTTTTATAAAATGTTTTGTTTGTTTCATTTTACAATTTGCATGTCTCACACCTGTGAAAAGCTGTCAAGTCAATCTGCTGTACTTTGGAATTTGTACCCATTATGTTTCAACGTTAAACATTTTTGTACGTTTTTTTTTTAACTTCGCAATATTTTTCGATGTTAAAATCTTTTGGGATGGTCTGCAAAGAAAAGAAACTTTTGTATGTTTGTGTTCTAAAGCAAAATCTGATTCAGATAGGCAACGCAGTGATACTTGCTTACCCACAAGATCAATTTGTATCCACAATGTATTTACACCTATATATATGTTCACAAAATGGGATTAAGAAAAAAGAGTCTTTACGTCTCCAAGACTTTAGGAGAAGATGGCTTGGAAGCTACATTCATGGACAACCAATCCAACAAAGCTCTGTTTACGGCTTCTGGGACCTCGTCATGAGGACAATGTCCTGCTTGTAGATGCACCACCGATGAGTTCGAGTAAAATGCTTTGATTTTCTCGGCTTTTGCAGGCCCAACCCATGGGTCAAGATCGCCCCAAAGTAAGAGAAGCGGGCAAGACATCTTACTTAGAACACTGTCTAGAGTGTATTTACTCTGGTTCATTAAAAACCTTGTCATCAATCTATATATGAAATTTACAAACAAGCAATAGTTAGTCAAGTCGCTTTATGTATGAAAACAGTGAAGCATTTTATGGTGTTTTGTACCTGTAGTACACTTCTCCAGCATTTGGATCTGTTGCAGGTTTTGAGATGGATTCAACTAGGTAGTCATCGACATTAGCTGTGTTAATGTACACCTGCAATTTTTGCACTAAGAAAATTAAGTACAAAAGTAACAAACTTTGAGAAGAAGAAATCTGACAAAGTCAGTAAGACATTACACTCTTTAAGACAGATTCGATTCGAGAAGGCTGCTTGGATTGCCAGAACACGAACCCCAAAACCACACGTTGAAAAAACTCTTTAAGTGGCTTAACTATAAACTTGGTTATCACAGATTCATCGGATTCCTCTCGTTTTCTACTCTCGGCTGCAAATTGTCCTGCAGAGTTTAGAAGTACAACTCCTGTGACCTGCTCGGGTAATCCTACCGCGACTGACAAAGCTGTGAATCCCCCGAGGCTGTGGAAAAAAAGTCGAAAACTTTTTTCATATTTCCTTATGGTATGACAAAAGGAGCATCAAAGAAGACATTCATTTACCTGTTTCCGACGACAACAGCTGGCTCTTTCACAATCTCTTTCATGAAATCAATAACTTGATTTGTCCAAATCATGGAATCATATTCTATGAGAGCTTTGTCACTCCATCCGAAACCAAGTAAGTCCAAGGCGTACACCTTGTACTTCTTGGCCAATTCAGGAATGTTATACCTGCAAATTTACCCATTTTACCTCAAATGCCCAATGAATCATATGATTTACATAGGCGTCTTAAGGCATATAAATTGATAAGAGATGTTCCCACTAAAAGAAGAAGTGACAATTATATAGCTTGGAGGAGAAACTGAGGGACAGTGTTACCTCCAATGAAACACAGAAGCACCAAATCCATGAATGAGAACAAGAGGTAAGCCTTCTCCTTGAACCACATAATGAATCTTGTGACCTCTCCATTCCCAAAAGTTATACCCTTCTGGCTTGAAAGCCAACCTCTCACTACCTAAAGCATCATTAAATTCTTTTAGGAAAAGATACAACCAGAGAGAGTGGCCACAGTCTAAAACTAAGGTTTCACCTTGAACAGGCTGAGAAGCAGTCGGAGTACCCATCACAGAAGCAACAATCCCTCCTCTTACTGCAAATTCCCTTCTGCTGAATTCACATTTGTTTCCTTCATTGTAAAATTATTAAGAATGTTAAAAATTCAAGCTTAATCTGAGGAAAATTTTGATGAATTGTGGTGTTGAATCTTACTGGGTCGACAAAGTTGAGCAGGAAAGATGGATCTTTTAGACGATGAGCTGAATAATTCTGTCCTAACAGACGGTCTTACAGCACACGAAACAGACATCGTACACAGAGAGCTCACCAAGAAAATGGAATAGATATTTCAGAACGGAGAGCTTAACGATGCAATGAAACGAGCACCGAGTGTGTGTGTGTGTGAAGATGCAGGAGAGTTGTGGCGACGTTTGAGCCAGACAAGTCGAACTCTCTGTACGAGACAGAGTATTTCTGATAAAATATGTTATTGTTGTAGTTGAACAATAAAACCGGTAATATCGAATCAGCTGAACCGGGCGGTTCAGTCTTATTGTGTTATACCACGTAAATTCAAGGTTCGATGTCTCTTTGATTGCTGGAAACTGATTCAATGAAGATCGTCGTTGCGTGCTTTTGCTCATCACACAATTTTGTGTTTTATTGCAATTAGGGTTTCATTTTTCATGAGTCTTTCTATCTATTTGCTTTCTCCGTTTTGTTTAAACTTGAAACTGTGAAATACTCAGCAAGACTAATTCACCAAAATATATTTCTTTTCACTAGAATTTTCTTGAATTAATCGTTACAAATTACACTCAATGTTGGGTCTTATACAACTCTATCCCAATAGATTGTGCCCAAACGATTCCTAGTCTATCCAAAGAAATCCTAATCTCAGACACGTTCTGTCTAAGTGATTCAAAACTAGTCTCTCTCCTAGACCCCGCTCCAGACAAAAGTTCAAGAAGTTCTCTAACTCTCTTGATTCTTTTTTTATAGGTGAGTTCCAACTTCTTGATTTGAAAACTTCCCTTTTTATGTTAAGAGGAAGTTTTCTGATCACGTTTGATCCTGTTTCCATTATGCTTGATTTTTTTGATGCTGTTTCTATTATGCTTGATTTTCTTGATGCTATTTTCATCCTGTGAATTTCTTGATGCTGTTTCCATTTTGATAATGTTTCTGTTTTCATTTTTCCTAACATCTTCAAAACTAATAAGTATTGCTTTTTCTTTGATGTAAACTCACAAAAAGTATAGGGACCAAACACTTAGATCAAAAGCAATGGTGACTACTACTTTCCCATCACTTATCTTCAAACTCATTTTCTTCTTTATATCTCTTCTTCTTTTGTCCCTATCACTTACGAATTTTCTGTTAAATAAACTAGTATATTATTTCAAATATATATCCCTGGAGATGCTCTATCTCTCTATACAAATCTTTGGTTTTACATAGAATACATAGAATCACAACAAGACATGGAATGGAAATGATATCACTCGCCCACAAACCACTCATGATTCAAACCGTTGTTTCAATTTATTCTCAAGTTAAGATTCATAATTCACATTCCCCACATTCTCTACCTTAAGCTTAAGAAACACTCTTTCTTCAACTACGTTTCTTTAAAAAAAGTTGTTGAATTAGTACAATTAAAAGTTAGTTAGAATGTAACCAAAAACTCAATGATTCGATTTATTTATTTCTTGTTGCATGATTTTGTCATAGAATTCTACGTTTTCCATTTCTTTAATTTATTTTTATCGGATGACAAAACGAATGAGTTTTTATAAGGAATGATTGATTATGAACAAGCATTATCATATTTACCTCTAGTCTTTAGTTGACTAAGTCAGCTTTGATTTTTGGTTGCCATATAGAAAATCCTCCAAAAACGTGAAAGAGCAAAAGAATAAAAAAAACAGAGGAAGACATAAAAAAAGACTAACTTAAGAGACTTCCTCATCTCATGTTCAAAAGGACATAACCACATGGTAGGTTATGTCACTTAGACCCCACAACTTCTCATCTCATCTTCTTTGTCCCTAACCTCTTCCACTTTTATCAATTTTGTCCTTCTCTCACTAGATTTCGAATCTCATTTGTGTGGGTCAATGTTGCTTGCTATTTAAAGCTATGAATAACCATATCAGAATGGATTACTTATCTCCCACACATATAACTTACCTCTCTCTCTTTCTCTCGCTTTAACCCCTAAAAGAAAAGATAAGAGCTTTTAATTAAGTTTTTTACCCTTCTCTCCATGGACTTGTCTGTACTTGATAGGCTTAAATGGGTGCAACAACAACAAATAGTTTCACCTGAATTGCTTCAGATACTTGGCTCAGATGGGAGAGAAGAGCTCAAAAGGGTTGAGAGTTATCTGGGACACAGTAATGATGAGTTGCAGAGTTTCAGACATTTTCCAGAATTCGGACCAGATTATGATTCTATTGATGGCTGCATTTCCAGGACAAGTAGCTTCCAAGTGAAGAACAATGAAGAAAACAGAGCAATTGTCTTGCAGAACAAGAGAAAACCAGAGGTTTGTAGCTTCAGAAAGTGTAAAATTGGGGTTTAGATTTTGTTTGAAACATTGATTTTAATTGTTCTTTTTAGGGTAAGTCAGAAAGGAGAGAGAAGAAAAAGAAGGTCAAAGCAGAGGATGAAATAGATTCAAGCATGAAAGGAAAATCAAACATGAGCAACACAGAAACATCCTCAGGGATCCAGAAACCAGATTACATTCATGTGAGAGCTAGACGAGGTGAAGCCACCGACAGGCATAGCTTAGCAGAAAGGGTAAGTAACATCATGTTGTTAGAGACATTTCAGAGAAATTACTTTCTAGGATTTGTTAGAGATTTGACTGGAGATTTTTTTTTCTGTGGAATTTTGGCAGGCAAGGAGAGAAAAGATAAGCAAGAAGATGAAATGCCTTCAAGATATTGTTCCTGGATGCAGCAAAGTTACAGGAAAAGCCGGTATGCTTGATGAGATCATCAACTATGTTCAATCTCTGCAACAACAAGTCGAGTTCCTGTCGATGAAACTCTCTGTCTTAAATCCAGAACTTGAGTTTCATATCAATGAATTATCCACAAAACAGGTGAAAAAAACTTTTCAATTTATAGTCAGCTTGATCCCAAGAATTATCCGAGTTTTCCGCATATATTGACTGGTTTAAATTTTAATCTGATTTCAGGCTTACTTCACAGGTCTTCCAGAAGCTAAGCAGTCAATCATGGCGGATTTACTGTCTTTTCCATTACACCAGCAAGGAGCTCTAGATTACTCAGTCATAAACTCAAACCAAACCACATCTCTCGGCGCTGTATGTAATAATATTTCTCTAACGACAAATCTTATTTCCATATTCTTGTTACTTTTCCTTGAAGTAACCTATTTCATTTTCGTTTCTGCAGAGAGATCAAACATCCTTGAGCTGGGAAACTCACTTACAATGTCTTTACAACAGCTTGAGAACCGATTCCGCTTAGAACTTCTTCAGCCTCAAGTAAAAAAAAGTAGGGATAAGGGACACTAAAACAAATTGCGATTTTTTTTTTCTTATCCTTTCATCTATGTTATCTGAAATATGAACCAGAAAGACAGAGAAAACCAATCCAAAGATGTTTCAAATACTGTCATCATGTAGAGAAAAAGAAAAGTCTTTTGTGATGATAACAATTCTTCATTGTCCGTACATTGTCGTATATAATATCTTCAAAATATAATTATTCTTTCTCCTTTCACTCTATGTAGCTCGTACATATATATTATGTAGGTCACAAATTTGTAAACTCTCCAGTCTCATCGTGAATGAAAACTATACAAAAACATAAATTGATAAAATTAGGAAAAGTGATACAATTTTCAGGACTATAAACGTTTAAAATCCAGCTGAATTTTTTATCTGTATCCACCTACAAAATGTATGGCGAAAACTATTCAATGTCGAAGAAAATGGCAGAAAATATTCTTTCAAGAATTGACCATTTTTAGTATTGAGTGATATACAAATGCAAGCTATTTTCCTCATAATTCTTTCCTTATCAAATTACAAACTACACTTACAGTAATGGAGGCCTTTCGGATTCGTATCAACATATACAAGCCTAAGTCAACAAAAAGCAATTTTGAATTTTCAAAAATTAAGTTAAAACAGACTATTAAAATTTATACTTTTTATCTATCTTTTCTTCTTCTTGAGACTGGAGAAACTGAATCCAAAGAGACCAGATTTCTTTGGAGATGGTGTTGTCATTATAGGTTCCTGATGAATAACCGGAGTAACAACCTGTGAAGTAGTTGAGGAAGTTGCTTCTTCTTGTCTGTAGGATTCTTCCTCTTCTCTGTCCAAATCAACTTCTTCAAGAGCTCTAAGCAATTCCCATGCACCCACCTTTGCTTCCTCGGTTCCATTTTTGGATATCAAGAGAAGAGATGAGTAGATATCGATTGCTTCTCTCACAACGAGATAGCAATACTCCATTTTCTGCACACAGAGCTGTAGGAGGATGGAGACTGCGTTCTCTTGCTCCTTGGGAGCATTTGACTCGAGCAAGTCAGCTATGGAAGCTACACAACCCGGGGTTTCGATTATTGATACACGCCCTTTCTCCGTGTTGCAAAGGTTTCTCAGAATGATGATTGAGTGTTTGCAGAAAACCTCTTGTTGCAAGAAAGACGTGAGCATCTGGATGAAATTGAGAGATACCATTTCCAAACAAATCTCACTGTTTGAGGAAAGGTTCTTTAGTGTGATCATAGCTTGCTCTTGGAGATGTTCTGTTCGAGTCTCGACTATCTTCAAAAGGGAAGAGAGAGAGCCTGATGAAATTAGCTTGGAGAAAAGATGGGGGTGGTTAGAGAGAACTTCGAGTATGTTCAGAGCTTCTTCAGCTACTACCTCGGATTCGAGAAAGTCTGACAACATTTTGAAAACGTCCTCTTCCAAAAATTCTACAGCCCTCCTGTTTCCACTGAGGAAAGCCAATAACAATTCCAATCCACCTTTTATTATACCTCCCGTGGTGCTATTTCTTTCGTGACTATTCTTCAAGTATGTGATAAGTGGCTCAAGAAATTTACTTGGTGACAGAGACCGAAAAGCCCGAGTATTGTGCTCAAAACAACATCTTACATCTTCGATGACTTTGATCTGCGCATCCCATGGAAGGTTAGTGAGTCCACGTAAGGGCTCTATCTCCACCTCGCCGTGACTAGAATCCGTGGAAATAGTTCCTGAATCAGAATCTATCCTCTGCATTGGCATGAGGTAACCACCCTTTGACATCTTAGAGTAGGAAGGTGAATCAAAGGAACAGCTTGAGTTTAGATCCATACTCGTGAAGCAGCTGAGATCTGGGATATTGTACAGAGAACTTCCAAAACTAGCAATGGAAACAGAGAAGTCAACATTCTGCAATGCCTTTGTGTGGTTCATAGCGGGATCTTGAACATTAAGACCATGCTTTGCGCACCATTTTGATATCTGATCCTTAATGGCTACGTTGGGCTTCAATGTGAAATCACCCAGTCTCCTTTTCGACTTAGGACATGAATCCTTACCTTCATCAAACCATTTCTGAATCCACATCCTCTCAAAGGTGTGGCCGGAGGAAATGATGACAGGGTCATACATCACAGTAAGAGAAAGCGGGCATGTAAATTGCTCGGGAAATGTAACATTGTGTTCCTCAGAACATTCAGCTTCCACAGCACTAGCATAGACATGATCCTTGACGGACTGATGCTGTGGGAAAGAGCTCGTTTTGTGATCTCTACAGATGATACTTTCATGCTTTTTCAGAAGACAGAGAAGATACTTCAAAATTTGTCTCTTGTTCACTTCACACTCGCTTAGTTTTGCAAACAGCTCCTTTAGGGATCTTCTTTCTGCCACAATGGCTTCAGGAGTTGAAAGTTGGAGTTTCATTGCAGCAAAATGGAAATCTCTAATCTCATCCGAAGAAACAGAAGAAGATGTGCTCTGTCGCATCAATTCTCTTAATGCTTTCCCAGCTGCTTCTTCAGATGATTCTAGAGTCAAAACAGTTGCCCTAAGATCTTGGACTATCTGAGAAATCTGCAACAAAACTCCCATCAATGATTCTGCAGTTTTCCCTACACATTATCAAAAAATAGTTTGGAACAAACCTTGATAGCCAAAACAGTTGGTACCATGCTTCCGATATCCATTAAGCTTTGCTCCAATAAGTTTTTTGCTCTACAACCTCTTGCGAGTATAGCATCTCCTGTCACGGCCTGAAGATAGAAGCAATAAGGATTATCACACATTCACACTAGACTACGTAAAGACTGTACGCTTCCAACCAAATGATCAGTACCGAAATCAAATAAGAAAATGTTATCGAAAGCGGATGTTATTAAATGTGAGAGGATGTTTTGTTTTCACAAACCATGTAGAGTTTACTAGATTCACTGCAATATTGAAGGAGCAGCTTTGCTTTCTGCAAAGCTTTGTAGTGCAAACATAGAGTCTGTATCCCCGAGGAGCATCCGGGTCGAGCATCTTCTATATCAGGAAAGATTCTCATGATTTTATCGACTAAGTTCTTCAATTCTAAGCACATGGAAGAATGCATCTGAAACCAAGCAACACAAAATCTCATTACAATTACAAACCTTAAGACAGAAAGTTTTATTGAAAAAGATTTCATAGAACAAACCTTAAAAGAATGAGGCAAGTTCTCTATCCGTTCAGTGATATCAATCCTCATCTAAACAGTAACTTTATAGATTCTGCAAGTTTAATAAAAAGGTTGGTTCAAGATTTTCAAAGCATGAACAGAATCAAGATAATGGAAAAAAACTAAACCAAACTAGAAATGAATGTGATAAATAAATCGTAAGAAAATTTACTAACCCTATGATGTCAACGGATTCCGAAGCAACTCAACTGAAATGCTGTCTTCTCCAAAATCAAAAGCAATTAAAAAACCCTAAATTTGCAGAATTTCCAAGAAAATTCCAGAAAAAAAAATCAGAGTATTTCCCTTGCAAGCCCACTGTAAATTAGCAAGAGAAAGAAGAAATGAACGGCGAGAATTTCAGCTAAGAATTTGAGCATAGCTCCTCTGCTAAATTCCAATTAAAACGACTTAAGCAAACCCCTTCAAAGATTTTTTTCCAAATATGAAAAACCCTAAAATACCCTGACAATAAACAGGAACAAACTGAAAATCCTCTGGTTTTCCGAGAAAAAAAAAGATTTTTTTTCACTTGGGTCAAGAAAAAGAATCAGCTTTGTGTGGTTGTTCGTGCAAAGATCTCAAGGGTTGAAAAATAAAGGAAGAAACAACAAGTCTCCTAACGGAAGAAGAGGAGGAAGAACGAGTGTTAAAAGTGTCTGCCTTTACAGATGACAATCGATTATAAATCGTTTGAACTGCAAATATAATTCGGCAGTGACGGGATCTGACGTCACCGCGTTTGGTTTTCGTTTTAAAAAGGGTGATTAAGAGTGCCGTGTCAAGCGCAGACTAAATTGAATGGAGATGAGGTCTGAGTAGTGCTCTGTATGGTCAGGTCAAGACAATTGCAAACAATTTATTTATTTATAAGTAATAATATTAACAACTTTTCAAGACTTCTTTTGGCCTTTTTTTAAGGGACTTATGACTAAAAGTCTTTCTTCCTAATTCTATTCTATTTAGTTTTTGTTGTTTAATTATATATCGTTCTTGTTTTGTTCAACTAATGATTTGAACCATTCTTTCTGATAGATATTGATAGTGATGTAACTAAGATTGAGTCAAATAGATGCATTGATATCTGTAGAGTAAGAAGTTGATTGAAAGTAAAAAGCTGAATATTGTTTTGGTTAAATTTCTTTTTTTGTTAGTCTGAACGTTAGATGATCAATAGACTTCAGCTTTGAACTATACAATATCATAAGTGGTCGTTTCTTTGCTTTGTAATTAGTTTAAATACCGTCTTCATAAAGCGTTATTAGATATAACAAACCAATCTTGCAGTCTCTTTATAAGTTCAAGTTGGTTGATAATAGAGATATTCTAAAAGGGTAGTTACTCAATTTTTATTTATAGATGATTTTTTAAAAAGAAATCTCAACATCTCTAATATATTATTTGAGAAATTTTTTATCAAAATAACCTTACCATGACGTGTTAATAACAAAAATATCATGCTGACGTATCAACATCACAGCGAGTTTCAATTTAAATATATAAAAAGATTTAACTTACTAGAATAATTACAATACATATCATTGATATTAATTTGGTTAGAGAATAAATATAATTTCTTCAACTAACCAAAAAATACTATTACATTTGCAAAAATAATAATTTTTATTTCTTTAAATTTTTTATACGTTAATTAAAAATAATTTCAAATAAATATAAATATATTTAAATTATTACCATAATGCCTAATATATTATTTGAGAAACATTTTAATTTGACGTGTTATTAATAAAATAATTATAATAAATTTTAAATAAATATATAAATGAGTTTAACTTATTATAATAATTACAAATATATCATTGTTATTAATTTAGTTAGAGAATTAATATATTTTATTAAGCTAACAAAAAAAATACTATTAAATTTGCAAAAAATAATTAATTTTCTTTTTTAATTTATATATACAAAAATAATATTAAAATTAATTTTAAATAAAAATTAAAATTATATAAATATTTAATTTATATTCACTAATAAAATATAATTTGTGAATATTTTTTCTAGCGTGGATATGAATCTAGTACACATTTATTTGACAAATTCTCTCTAAATTACCTAATCAAATATATGACGTAAAGGGTTGTCTTGTTTTTTGTTGTTAATGGGTAGGTATTATTACATAGAGGTTTCTTCGTTTAATTTTAAAGTACATATTCACATACACTTGCCACATTTATTTATTTATCAACTTGCGTCGTACAAATTTGTCACATTTTTGCATCATATGGTCATAAAAGGAACAACTACACTCTCATGTTATGTCGCTTGATTGCTTAGTATTGCGAAACAATTTTAGTGTGTTTTTTTTTTTGGCAAATGACTAACACCTACAAAGTTCAAATTAAATCCTAAATTTCTGAAAAATTTAGTTTCCAACGTAATCTTCCAAGATCTAAATATTTAATGTTAAGTTATGCTTGTGAAAACTACATAGATAACATAGAAGAAAATGTGTAGTTGATATAATGGGTTAATTTCCGAATGTGTGGCCAAGACTCTTCTAAGCAAAATATGAGTAATGGTTTTTGTGATGCAAACTGCTTGAGAGTTCAATTAGGCATAAGGCTTCTCATTGGCCAAATCAAATAAATTTTGACTGTGATGTGATGCAACTGCTTGATGGTTTAATTAGACTTGGACTTAGTCATTTATCATATTAAAATATTAGGATTCATTTGCTATACGGATAAAATTATTACAATCTTGTTTGTTTTTTCGTTGTAGGCGTTTGTAATTACAGTTGCGGTCAATGATACGGATCCGACTGCGATAAATGTTGTTTGTTTGTATATCGCTGACAGTTATGGTTGCAGTTGATCATAAATTTTTAATTGCACCGTTGTTTTAATAAGCGGTCAAAAAAATTGCGATGAAATACCGATGTATCTGTCGCAGGTACCTATGGTATGTAAACGAACAATAATGTGTTGCAGCCATAAGTTATTACGTCTGACAAACGAATATGACGTATATTAAAATTTTAAATCTATAATTTATATAGTTATGATATATATTTAATTCCTGTTTAGGTATATGAAAATTATGTTTTATAAAAAAAACTGATAAAAATAAAAATTGACTTAGATTAACTACATATTTTAAGAATCATTATTTCTAAATAAATGAGAAAATTTTAAAATATATTTCAATAATTATACTACTTAAAACTAGATCTAACTCGTTAATGAAAATCAAATTTAAAAATATATATATATATATATATATATATATATATATATATATCTTGAGAGATTACATTGTTATTATTATATGTTTGATAATTCCGTTTTAAAAATGAAATCACCAATCCAAAATTAATATGTACAATCTTTAAATGAAACCACCATTGGCATAATACGACACACTTTTGGAGTTGGTGGTAAGACATAAATATTCAATAGATCTATAAGGCCCATTAACAGCTAATGATCAGTGGACATGAAGCCCATTCTTAGTATTAGCCTGTTAGGTAGATTTTTTTTAAGAGGCGACACTATTTTACTATATAGATTATGGTTGCCCACAGTTTTTCCACCTAAACTTCGGATCTCTATATTACACCACATAAATTAACAATACATATCTTAATTTTACACGAATTATTGACATGTCTTCACAATTCCACAAATCGTTATCTTTTGAATAAATCGCGATCAATTGAAATTAACTATATTTACCATATAACCCTAAAACCGACCCATTGAGTAATTGCGGTTGGCGAGTTTACTCCTTTTAACCAATTGAGTAAACGCAATTGTGAAGATTTGGGTTATGTGAGTTATGTGGTAGACGCAATTAACTTCAATCGATCGCGATTTATCCAAAAAATAGCGATTTGGGAAATTGTGAACACATGTCAATAGTTCATGTAAAATTAAGATGTGCATTATTAGTTCATGTAATATAATAGAGAGGTGCAAAATTCATATGGAAAAACCATGGACAGCCATAGTTTGTATAGTAAAATAGTGTCGTCTCTTTTTTTCAATCTAAAAATTCATTTTTGTGCAAAAATAAAAAAATATGTATGTGCATTTACTTTTCTAATATTCATTTTAGTAACTTATTTATTTTGACATACAAAAATGGTTACCCCAAAAAAATGGTTACCCCAAAAAAATGGTGGAGGTTGTGATATTCATGATGACATCAAAATATGTGGATTCGATAACAAATTGGTAATTAACTAATTATAAAATGGAAATTCCATTTTGCACTTAGTTTGTGCCCCGTAGAGTAAAGTCAGAATGAGACTTGTTTAAATATATACCTTCATTTTTTTTTAATGTTTCTTAATTATAATAACAATTAAGTACACTAAAACATAGCGAGTGGAGAGGAATCAGAGAAGTTAAACAATGTCAAATTCATCAACAAGATCTTCCCAAGATTTGGAATTTGTTCACTTGTATTAATTACCACTCAAATTTGAATAACATAAGAGGGCAAAAAACAAATAAAAAAAACAACACCTGAATATCCTCGAAAAGGTGCTTGATTAATGCATGTTTAACTTTGGTTTACTTATCCATGACAGTTCAAACAAATGTGTATATTTGTAACACAATTGCAGCAGGATTTATGTAAATATTATCGTCATGTTCGTTTGGCAGCCGCAGGAACCTACGGCTGCGACAGATTGTTGTTCGTTTAGTTGTCGCAGGTACCTGCAACAGACGCAGCGGTCAAATGCTGCGTCATGCGTCGCAATTTTTTTGACTGCTGATTAAAACAGCGGTGCGATTAAAAATCTGCAATCAACCGCAACCGCAACCGCCGGCGGCAAACAAACGAACAACATCTGCCGCAGCCGCAGCTGCAGGATTGACCACAGCCGCAGCTACAGCCGTCTGTGACGACCAAACGAACCGCACATATTTAAAAACATTTTATGAAGTATTTCTATATCCAATGCATGCGCAAAACGCACAGAAAGGAGTGGCTTGCAAGAAAAGTGATCGCTCAAGTTTACTAAGGATTAAACCATCCAATCTTATCAGCCCATCGTTAGAAAAGAAGGACAAAGCAAAGATTCCTTAAAAAAATGGATAACGATTGGTTGGTTTTTGATGACGAAATCAATATGTTTAAAAAAACCTAACAAGGTTCGGCTTTTATGGTTGGTCCCAAAAAGTGTTTTTGTGGTTAGTATTATAAGTGTGTAGCCTTTACTTTTAAATTAGCTTTTGAATGTGAATTAAGTTCATACTTAATTACTACTACATTGCACTCTTATAGTATTGGCACTATAAGAAAACTATGATAGTATTGACAGTACAAGAAAACATAAGGATTTCGGATAAAAATTTTCGATGGCAAAAAAATTTAGTAAAAATTACAGATGGTAAAAAAATTGTCAATAATTATTAATGAATAATTAATATCTTTTCGACGAATATAACGTTGTCAGAAAAAATTGGAAAATTATCGGTAATTTCCAATGACTGAACGGTCGTTGAAAATTCAACAAAATTATCCGTCGA
Organism: Pugionium dolabratum; assembly: GCA_018901945.1. NCBI lineage: Eukaryota > Viridiplantae > Streptophyta > Magnoliopsida > Brassicales > Brassicaceae > Pugionium > Pugionium dolabratum. The sequence continues at coordinate 190,322 of JAEVFF010000097.1, read as the reverse complement.
ATTTCGAATGATTTTTCAACGATAAAGTATTTGTCGACATATTTAGATGATTAGAGAGTAACCATGGAGGAAATATATAGTTTGAAGCTAATGCTACTAGAGAGTATCAAGATATTAAGCTTGTTCGTTTCGTAGTCGTAGGAACATATGCATGCGTCATGTGGTCAAAAGTTGTTCGTTTGACCGCCGTAGGTTTTTGCGGTCAAACGCTGCAGTCGACCGCAGAAAACTGCGGTGAAAAATTTTAACCGCTGCGAAATTGTATCGTTTGCGATTAAACAATTGCGATACAACCTGCGGCGACAACCTACAGTGATCAAACGAACAACAATATTACAGCGTCTAACCGCAGCGTCTAACCGCAGGTCGCTGCTGCAGACAAACGAACAGCGCTATTGATATACTCACATGCTAATAGGGATTGCACTAGTTTCCGACCTTGTCTACAAATGCTCAACACAAACCAAATGTAACAAACATGTAAGATCACAGACCTGATTATATTACCAAATTCAATTGCTATAAGAAAAAATATGGCAAGAATCGATGAAGGAAAGTAATATTGTGTTCTTTATTTGATGATCATTACTAAATGACTTGGACATATATATCCCATCTACGAAAAGACAATCACTAAGCTATCATTAACAGATATTTCCAATCATCAGAATGGATGGAGATCGCAAGAACCATATCAAACATAATCGAATAATCTCATGCATGCTTACTGCCTTAGTCTTTACTCTACGGATAATAGCAAGAAAAGAACGAATGGAAGCCTTTGTGAATGTTTCGTTAGATTTTTTTCATGATTGTGAATCTTTTGTCTAAGACTTTTATGTGGTTTCTAAAAGAAATACTCACTCTTAAAGTATATATATATTCTTCCAAGTGGCTTAACCCCACACCACACCATGATTCTCCTCCTACTTATAAGAAAGCTTCCACACTTATCTTAACTAACCAAATCAACTCCATTTTTCTTAATTCATCAAGTCATATACATACATATTCCTTCTTTTCACTCTCTTCCAAGAAGATTTCCAATTTTCCATAATATAAAGTCTTTTCAATCTTCGATATACATACTTATTCGCTTAATGTCTTCCAGCTCCATGAATTCTAATGCTTCTTGGACACGTAAGGAAAACAAACTATTTGAAAGGGCTTTGGCTATATATGACCAAGACACTCCTGACCGTTGGCATAACGTTGCAAGAGCAGTTGGTGGAAAATCAGCTGAAGAAGTAAGGCGACACTACGAGCTCCTCATTAAGGATGTCAATGACATTGAGTCAGGGCGTTATCCGCATCCCAATTACCGTTCAAATGAACACAACTAAAACTATTCTCAAAGGTAAACATATCACCACATTCATAAACATTTGCATAATGAAAAAGAATCATAAAGAGTTGTCATGCAGCCTCTAGTTTCTTATGCACGTATATACCAATAGATCTGTTTAATAAAACCAATTATGCAAGAAGAAAAAACTCTATCTTGATGATGATACACACCATTGTTAGTTTTCCATTTCTTTAAGCTGTCCCAACTTCTAACTGTGGCAAATCTAGTAACACAGAGATACAAAAGCTAGTATTGGCAAGTTTTTGAAATTAATTGATCGTTTAGGCCATTATCTCCATACCTGCTAGCTACTCTAATTATATTCATAAAAATCTATTTCCTGAAAAGCCTTTCATACAACTTTTTATATGTCTTTTACCAAAGGAAAAATCAAATTCCTACATGATCTTAGCATGTTCTATGTCTCTTGTCTTTACCATTTCCAAATATATATATCTTTAGACAACACAAATAACAAGCTATAAAGAAAAGCTTCGGTAGTTTAAGTTGTGTAATGAGATTGTTAAGATGTAATTCTTAATTTTAATATACCTCTATAGTTTCATCTGGATTTTATATATTGCAGGTTACTCTGAAACCAACATGCATGGTTCCAAAACGAGAAACAAAAAGAGAGAGCATCAAAACCAAGAGATTTCAATGTATATTTACTTTTATCGATCTATGTTATACGACTATGTATGAATCGTCTACTTAATTCCGTGCTAATCTAAATCAATCAATGCGAATTTCCATTTGTAAGCTAGACTCGACTTAAACTCGAATTCTACTCATTATAACACATGCATATCGTTAAAATCATGAATCTAATTAACAAACAAGATCGATCGATTAAACCCCTGAGACAATATGGGTTTATTCACTTTTGCACTCACCTCGAGAACCTCCATGAATATCAAGGAACATCGTTGATTGTGGTAAATAAATAAAAATGTAATAGAATATATGTTTGAGCAATTGACTAAAATACGACAATTTCAAGTTTATTTCAAGTTTTTGTTCCAAATATAGCACTAGTCATTTAAATTTCCAAAAATAGCACAAATTTAATACAAAAATAATTGAAAATTTATTTCTAATGAAAAAAATATAAACCCTAAATTGGAAAAAGTGAACCCAAACATTATATTTTAATTTTATATATATTTTATTTAAGGTAAATAATTATTTTTACATAATAATTTATGCTATTTTGAGAATTTTAGTTTTATTATGCTAAATTTAGAAGATAAACTTAAAATGATGTTATTTTAGAGTATTACTTTATATGTTTTTATACATAATATATATATATATATATATATATACTTTCTTGGACGGATTAATTAATAAACAGTGGTTCACGTGGGATACACGCCGTTCGTGTTTGGGCGGAAACTTTTTTGCACTGCATGTAATTTGAACATCGACTTATAAGAACGGATTACGTTTAACAATAAGTACTATAAACTTTTTGTAAATTTGATCCATCTCGAGCATTATTCCTTTATCCCAACAAAAAAGTAATATACATATACTTTTCTGAAGAAAAGAGAAAAAAGAGGCTTATAAATTCTGTAATATTTAGAGCACATGCATTGTATATCCTACGTTTGCAAAATTGCATATGGACCATGACGGAAATTGGCAACTATCAATTTCACTAGTTATTATTTAAACTCCTTAAGAGAGAAACTACGTATGAGTCGTATTTTTTCTTTCTGCAATATTTACAGCACATGTCTTGTCTATATCCCCGGCACAGAATTGCGACCCATACAAAACCATAATGGAAACCAAAACTCTAAGATGTTATTTTAAAGAAAATCATTTTAATTTTTTTAGAGAAGGTAATTTATTGGAACGTGGTCCTCAATAAGAATTTTAAATAGTTAAACTGATTAGAACTGAAAACTAAGTATATAATTTTAAAATTAAATAGTAATATATCATAAAGCTTAACCAATATATATATATATATATATATATATATATATATTAACTCCTACATATTATAATATCATACTACATTTATACCCACGCCATGGATGAGAAATTTTTTTCGCAAATTATATAATATTGTTTATTAGCAAATATAAATTAAATTTTCTATAATTTTAATTTTTATTTAAAATTAGTTTTAATATTAATTTTTTATACGTAACTTAAGAAAAAATAATAATTATTTTTATGATTTTAATAGTATTTTTTTGTTAGTTTAATAGAATATATTGATTATCTAACCTAAATTAATAACAATTACATATATTATAATTATTCTAATAATTTAAATATATTTCTATATTTATTTGAAACTAATTGTGGTGATGACACGTGAGTATGATATTTATGTTAATAACACGTCAAATAAAATTATTTTTCAAAAATATTTCTCAAATAATATATTAGAGTTTTTGTAATTGGAATAGGTTTTGAACTAAAATTCAAATTAGTATCCAAAAGGTTTTGTAGCAAACCATATGTTCTTAATTACATCGATAAATTAATTGTGGTTAGTAAGATTTAAACCTTTACGTAGACCCACACAAAAATCCTTCACCATTTAAACCTAACGTTTTTTGGGGGTTGAATATCAATTTAAAAGCTACCAATGATATCACAATGAAACGTTAAATTAAAATGCATAAAATTGCAATTAAAATATGATTAGGTTAAGATTATAGGCCTGTTCGTTTCGTAGCCGCAGGAACCTGCGGTTGCGTCATGCAGCCAAACGTTGTTCGTTTGACCGCCGCAAGTTTCTGCGGTCAAACGCTGCGGTATACCGCAAAAAACTGTGATCAAAATTTTTAATCGCTACAAAATTATAGCGTTTGCGATCAAACAATTTCGATACAACCTGCGGCAACAACCTGCAGCGATCAAACGAACAACAATATTGCTGCGTCTAACCGCAGCGTCTGACCGCAGGTCACTGCGGCAGACAAACGAACATCGCTTATATGGTAATGTTAAATGGATTAGACTTATATTTAAAATATTAGTTGATACTCTAGAATATAACAAGTACTAATAAATTGGCAAGTACGTACGTTCGAATACTCCTTTAGTCCACTAGCTTAAATGGTGTGTTTTTGTTTAATATTCTATCGAGAATATACAAACTAAATTCAGTATTTGATAATTTTTTAACTATATGAATGTGGATGAAGAACAAAAAAGTATTTGAATGTGGATTTTGGAATATTTTCTTTCATTTTAAATAATTGTTTGAGGAACATTTATCTTACGTAAGTTGTTCTCCTTTTACCAATTATCTAAATGAAGAGAACCTTCAAAAAAAATCATGGCTGAGTGGAGAACAAATTTAGTCGCAAAATTTCAAACATTTTTTACTCTATAGTTTGCAAGATTAATATCGATACAAATAATCATCAAATTATTTGGTTTGAAAATAGCATTCTTTTAAAACCAGGTAATTAATAAAATGGTGATAAACACCATAAAAATATTTAGAAATCGACCTTATTAGTAGGCAATATTCATGATTTATTTGTGACATGATTTAACCTAATAACATGCACTAAATTTTATCCACGCCATGCGTGAAATTTTTTTTTTCACATATTATAATTAATTATTTAGTTTGTTAGTATAAATCAGATATATATATAATTTATTTCATATTTAAAATATTTTTTTAAATTTTTTTAAATATTGATTATAAAAATAAACTAGATAATAAAATCAAATTATAAAAATATATTTAAGTTGTATCTATCTTGGATAAAATTATATATAATAAATATTCAATTAAATTAAAATTTTGTTTTATATTTTGTTAAAACTATTTTTTCAAAATTTATAATATTTTGTTTTATATTGTATTTACATTTTATGACAATATATTTTATATCAAAATATTAAAAATTTACATATAATACACTGTTTAATGACAATTTTCATAAATATTATAATAAATTATGTTTTATATAATATTTATTTTAATATATTGTAATAATGTGATATATCAAACGTGAAATAGTTATAAATCACACGTTGGTATAAAGTTAATTTGATAAAATAATTCTCGATTAATATATTGAGATTCTAATAAGAAATCTTACATGAACTTATAATCACAAAGCACTACAACGAAGGAAAATACGTTTTCTTCGTATTACTATAACATTGTCGTCGCGAGTCGAAAGATGATAGGTTTAAAGCTTGGCCCAATACTGGGCCCAATATTAATTTAGGCCCATATATGTCTTTTTGATTATTGTCCAAGCAAAGGAGCAACTTATACGGTTGAGATTTTCATCATTTTATAACCTCTCATAAAATACCGTTTAAACCCTACGATCTACCCACCGAGGGGTTTATGGTCGGCAAACCCAGATATCGACATCATTTCGTCACCGATTCACGATTTTTATGAACCTATACCTCTATTTATCAATCTCCTGAAAAGGATTCTTTCCATTTCCATGGCTGTTTCTAGATTATGTTCTGCGGCGGCGATAGCTGCTGCGTTCACTTCACTGTCAGTGTCTCAGAACCGTGCGTATGCTGATTCTCGATTTCGGTTTCCTTTCTATTCTTCTTCTCCTTCTTCTTCAGATTATCCGGCGAGTCAGTCTTCGTCGAACTCTATTAAAACGGAGTCTAAACCAGAGCCCGATGAGCCCAAAGGATCGGGTTTTGATCCCGAGTCCCTTGAGAGATGTGCAAAAGCTCTTAGAGAGATCAACAAGTCTCCCCATTCCAAACAGGTAACATGTCATATCTGGTTGCAAATGTTCTGACTCAAATTACGGTTCAGCAAAAATGGTTCATTAACTCAAATTTGGATTTGACTTGCGGAGATGGGTCTTCAATATCTTTTTTTAATCCGATAATCTTTAGATGAATGACATTAAGGTTTAGCAAAAACGGTAGATCTGCTTTGTGGAGATGGGTCTTTTCGTAAATACAGATTTGGGTTTTCTTCTTAGCTGTTGAGTGCTTGGTTTTTCAAGCAGGTGTTTGATCTCATGAGGAAGCAGGAGAAGACTCGATTAGCTGAACTAGAAGCAGAGAAATCTCAGAACAGCGCTGTTCAAGCACACAAAGATATTGTGAGTAATCGACTCATGATTTGATGTGGTTCTTGATTTGATTGCAAAGTTTATAATGTTCAGAATACATGTTGATATTAAAGCTGTTCCTCTTTTAAAATTATTTTAAGTAGGGAGGTGGAATATGATTAGTTTTATGATGCATTTGAAATGGGCAGGACAGACAGCAGAAATTGGCTGAGGAACAGAGAAATCTTTTGCAGACTCAGGCGCTAGCCAAAGCGCAAAATCTTCGATATGAGGATGAGCTAGCCAGAAAACGACAGCAGGTTCCTCTTTTTCTATGTGTTCTCGACAGTGAAATATTTTTACTGAAATACAAGATGTGGCAAATGCTTTTAGTTTGGCAATGATGCAGACAGATCATGAATCCCAGAGGCATCATAATGCAGAATTGGTTAAGATGCAAGAGGAGTCCTCTATTAGGAAAGAGAAAGCAAGAATCGCCACAGAAGAACAGATCCAAGCTCAGCAACGCGAAACTGAGAAAGAGAGAGCTGAACTTGAGCAAGAGACAATTCGTGTCAAAGCCATGGCAGAAGCTGAAGGCCGGGCGCATGAAGCCAAACTTACTGAGGAGCAAAACAGAAGGTTGCTTATGGAAAGGATAAACGGTGAAAGAGAAAAGTGGCTGGCTGCAATCAACACAATGTTCATTCACATCGAAGGTAAGGAAATGACAGATTGAGAAAGTTCTATCTTCTTGATTTGATTTCTTTCTGTATGAAATTGGCAGGGGGATTCAAAACCTTATTGACTGATCGTAATAAGCTGATTATGACTGTTGGAGGAGCTACCGCATTAGCTGCAGGGATTTACACAACTCGGTATGCATCACCAAACTAAATAAGTTATTAGGTTTTCTGAACTGGTTTGATTTGTCTCGACTTTTTATATTATTCTAGCATTTTCTAATGTAATCATGATTCCTCTGTGTCTAACAGTGAAGGAGCTAGAGTTACATGGGGTTATATTAATAGGATACTTGGGCAACCATCGCTTATTCGAGAATCTTCCATGGGTAGATTTCCAGTGGCGTGCTCAATATCTCAATTGAAGAACATAATCTCAGGTGCAGCAGCAGAAGGAAAACCGCTTGAAAATGTAGTTCTCCATCCTTCTTTGAAGAAGCGAATCGAGCATCTCGCTAAAGCTACAGCAAATACCAAATCCCATCAAGCACCATTCCGAAACATGATGTTTTATGGACCTCCTGGTACCGGTAAAACTATGGTGGCAAGGGAAATTGCCCGGAAATCGGTAAAGATTCTATCAGTTTTCTGATCTACTTCTTTCTGGATTTGTTGATTCTTTAAGAGTTAAACACAACTATTCGCTGCAGGGTCTGGACTATGCTATGATGACAGGAGGAGATGTAGCTCCCTTGGGATCACAAGCTGTTACTAAAATCCATCAGATATTTGATTGGGCTAAGAAATCGAACAAAGGTTTACTACTTTTCATAGATGAAGCGGATGCTTTTTTATGCGAACGCAACAGCATTTACATGAGCGAGGCGCAGCGTAGTGCTCTGAACGCTTTGCTTTTCCGAACTGGTGATCAGTCTCGAGACATTATTCTTGTCTTAGCTACAAACAGACCTGGAGATCTCGATAGTGCAGTTACAGACAGGATAGATGAAGTCATTGAGTTCCCACTTCCAGGTGAAGAAGAACGTTTTAAGCTTCTCAATCTCTATCTCAACAAGTACCTAAAGAAGAATGGAAATGACAAAGAGACAAAACCCAAATGGAGTCATATGTTTAGGAAGCTGTCACAGAAGATCAGAGTTGAAGCAGACTTAACTGATAAAGTGATTCATGAGGCTGCGAAGAAGACGGAAGGGTTCTCTGGCCGTGAGATTGCAAAGCTTGTGGCCGGAGTACAAGCTGGAGTGTATGGACGAGAGGATTGTGTATTGGATTCGCAGCTTTTTAAAGAGATTGTTGAGTACAAAGTTGAAGAACATCACCAGAGGATTAGGCTTGCTTCTGAAAGTTGTCAACCATTACTCTTCTCTTAGTCATTTTGATTTGATTATATATTATTTTTTTATTTTTAAAATAGAAGTAATGCAAAGTATGGCACTTTTAATTGAAAAAAGGCTGCCAAAATAGCTTTTTAATCTACATTTTTTTTTAAAAAAATATGATATTTTTTTAATGGAAAATGATTTTTTTATTGAGTAATATTTTAAAATATTATTTTTTAAAATTTTTATTTGAAATTTAACATTTTAAATTTAAATTTTTAAAAAATATTACAAATAATTATGTAAAAATATTTATTTATTTTAAATAAAGTATACATAATAAATTTAAAGTATACATAAATTTAAAATATTATATCTGCATTCATTTTTTTAATTTATATTTTAATTTTTTATTAAAATATAGTTTTAATATATTTTAATATTAAATTTGTTATTATTTGAAATTTAAATTAATGATGTTATTTTTGTAACAAAAATTTAAAAATGTGATATTTTAGATAATTATCTTTATTTCTTTTTATCTCGCAATTAAATTATTATAAACGATAATAAAGAAATTACAGATCTATTTTTTTATAAAAATAAATATATTCTGGCTCTCACTTATTTTTCATAAATTTAATTTTAACTCCTTCGCAATAACAACTACGAATTAAAAAAGATGGACTAAACAGAAAAAACAAACAAAATAGAAATTTAACTCACATAGAACATGCAAATTTTGATAAAAAGAGGATAATTCATATCACAAAGTCTCTTCTTGATGCTTCAGACTCTAGCTCTGGTTGAAGTTGTAGCTTAACATATAGTTCCTATTAGATTGCGGAACGATAACTCCATTGCTATAGTATCCAAACGATGGTCTATAGTTTGGATCATACTTGAATGCATTCATCTCCACCATTCTTCTTTGTTCAAAAAGATTAGAACTTTCACCTAAATAATTCTGAGAACCACTTATATGACAGTAGATTCCACTTAGCAAATTCCTTTTCAAATCACGAAGAGCACTTATTAGATGATTAGTTTCATTCAAATCGAGTTCATTCACATCTTTTTCATATTGATTCCCTTTTCTCTCTCTGATTTCTCTTATTTTATCCAAATCCATTCTCTTATTCTTCTCATTTTCCTGTTTTGTGAGCTCCTGCAATGAGATATACTCTCTGTAAATTAGCATGTATTACAGTAGAATCAATGTTTTGTATATACATTATAGACCTGTTCATTTCGTAGCCGCAGGAACCTGCGGCTGCGTCATGCGGCCAAACGTTGTTCGTTTGACCGCAGGTTCCTGCGGTCAAACGCTGTGGTCGACCACAGAAAGCTGCGATCAAAATTTTTAATCGCTGCGAAATTATAGCGTTTGCGATCAAACAATTGCGATACAACCTGCAGCGACAATCTGCGGCGATCAAACGAACAACAATATTGTTACGTCTAACCGCAGCGTCTGACCGCAGGTCGCTGCCGCAGACGCTACGGCAGACAAACGAACAGCGCTATTATATAAAATACATAGTAAATTTACCTGAATAAGTATCTTGTTGAGGAATTGGATATTATTGTCCGGATGAGTTTCAATGAGTTGTAAATTGTTGTTGTGTTGGTAGAAAGAGGAATTATGGTTATGGTTTAAGAAACGATGAATTAGATCTTTAACATTTGGATGACCAAAGGAATATGCTTTTCCACCAGGAGAAAATACAATCATCAAAATATGTACACCACATAGTGTACAAAGTTCACTTGCTTTCTTAAAAACACCTGCTCTTCTTTTTGAAAATGTAACTTGAAGATTGCTCTCATTTTTTATTTTTACCATTTTTATCTTTTGACGACCTTTACCTTTCCTCACCATTTTTGAAAACTTAGAACAAATTCAAATTGAATTGATGTTTGGAGTAAAATATGCTCTTTATATTTATAAGGGTTTAGTACATATGTAAATTTCAAGTAATTTTTTCTTCTTTTTCCAATTCATTAAAGATTTATAGAAATTAGTTAATTTTCCCATTTTTGGGAAAAATTTCATAATTATATCTGTATTTTTCACATTAAATGATTTATGAGCTGTTTTATGAAGATATATTCTATATTGTTGGGAAAAAGAAGAAATTCTCCAGTAAGTAAAATAAGAGCAATGTTTCTGTTGACAGCTCATGCGAGCAGTCTGTATACAGCAAATTCATTTTATCTATTTTGGGATGTTACAATCATTTTCACAATCATTGTTAGATAAAATATACAGTTGTCCTTCTCACAATATTATAAAACGATTTTTTTTTGAATGAATTCAATTTCTATATATTAGTTAAGAAATGGGCTCATTTTTTATAAGAAAGATAGTTTTAAGAGCTAAATTTATGGAAAATAAAAGTTGTAATATATGATATGAAAAAATATTTTTAGGTTTATCACAATCTTAGTTCTTAGACCTAATATTTTTAAAATTGATAATATAGTCACTAAATAAGCAATACCAAGATTTTATCACTTTTCATATTATTATAATTTTTTTTTACTTTTATTATATATCAATGGATATCGTGGTACACATTTAATTTCATATAAATGATTTCATAAAAAATATATAGTAAATTGTTCTATCCGCACTATGCATATATAGACACGTTTTATAACAACAAAATGTAAATTAATGATGTAAAAAAAGTATATTGATCGTTTTTAAGAAAAATAAAATCCATCATAAAATAGTTATTTGAGTGTATTAATATATTAAAAAGAAATGCGCCAATAAAAATATATAAAATAAGAAAAAGGAACATGTACGGTTATTTAAAAAACATGCTTAAAGCGATTTAGCGAAAATAATGCATTGAACATAAAAAAATCAAATAGAAAGTAATTTGCTTTTGTTAATTAAATTTTTTATAAAATAAATTCGAACAAAAAATCTAGAAACAATAACTAGAAATAGAACAAATTGTTAGCTGTGTAAAATATTGGACATTAGGCCTGTCAATTTGGGTCATTATCCGCGGATTCCGTCCTGTTTCACCCGTCGCAGGGAGGGTTCAGGTCGAAGTAAAAAAAAAAATTTATATGCGGAGTGGGTGCGGGTCGAAGTTTTGGTATAGCGGAACAGATGCAGATTTTGTTTTATTATTTTGTGGATTGGCGGATACCCGTAAATTTTGGGTCAAAATCAATTTAATTATAAACCAATTTAATTTTAAACCAATTTAATTATAAATCAATTTAATACCAAACTTGATGTTCAAAATTTGCATAATTTGATGTTTTAAAAATTAAATTTCGATATATTTGATGTATTAATTTTAGATTTATTATTATTTGGATTTATTTTAATTAAATATTTTTAAAAAAATTTAAAAACGAAGTGGATCACGGATCACCTGCAAACCCACTAGATTAATGCGGAGTGAGTACGGATTTTTAAAAAATGATTCGCAAATTTTGCGGTTAAAATTTTTTTTAAAAAAATAATCTTTAACCCGTTGAGGACGGGTCATGCGGAACGGGTCCGCTAATTATTGTCAACCTTTTATAGTGAAGAACTCAAGCAGTATTTGGCGTATCTCATAGTCCAATTTTTCCTTTTTTGTTCTACGCTTCTGTTTTATTCTAAACTTACTATAGACTGTCTTCTTTTTTTTTAATTTACAGTATGCCATTTCGGAATAACATTTTCAAAATATATGCAGTTGAGCTTTTTTAAAATCTTTAAAATATGTTTTTTTTTAAAGGATTCGGATAAGGACTCTAATCTTCCTCACTAACATAGTTAAAATCTCTTGCGTTTGACAATTAACCAACTACTCTTACGAATACTCATATCTTTAGCTTCACAGAAATATAAAAGAAAGAATTTGTGTAACATACGTAAAAGGAGTTTATATGGAACATGCGAAAGAGGTTATATCAAAGTTTAACTTAGGCCGAGCAGGTATCCACCCAACGCTAAGACATTTGAGGGACACGCAAAAATCAATGAACCAACGGCGCTGAAAACGAAAACTGTTCAAAACAAAAGGTGATAACCCGAGGAACAGTCAAGAGCAAACGCTAAATAGATTTAGCAACCACCTGTGAATACAACAAAACAATGGGCCAAATGTTAAAAGCAAAGCCCAAGTTTTTGAAGTTTGTGCTGGTTCATCTACTTTTTGATGTCGACAAATGCTTCTTCGAGGCAAACACTACCTACTCCGTCAAACAGTAATGAATAATAATTACCAAATTAAAGAAACCATAATTGAGTTTAAAATTTGACAAGAGTGAAAAAGGTGCAAATGACAGATCTGGGTGGATTCGAACCACCAAGCTCTCTTAACGAGAGCTTTACCATTTTGAGCTTTTACAGATCTACTATTACACAAACCTTTGCGTGATTGAGGACATATCCATTTGCTTCCAAGGGTTTTATTTTACAATGTCGCCCCAATCTTTGAATCAGTTGTGAAGCATCAAGTCAAAATCCCATCCCCAACAAACTGTCTGATGACACCCAATCAGATTTAAATCGAACTTTAAAACCTGTAGTAAGTAAAAATCATCATCTACAATTAATTTAATACAGTAAGGCCTGTTTCAAGATAAAGGAAAACTACCCTACAAAGATAACATCATAGTGCGTTCAATAGCCATCGTAACGGCATGGTACAATAATTCAAACAGTAACAGAGCTTATATCATCAACAACAATGTACTAAGAGCTGCGTGCTAGAGTTTTTTCCGAAACATCATTACAAAAATATAATACAACTTTACTTGATCTAGATACCTCCAGAATTAGATTTTCTTCTTCTCCTGCTGCAAGCTATTAATCCATGGCTACTAAACTCGAGCCAGTGAAGCGGTGCGCAAATCCTCGAAGAAGACATTTGCAGAACTCATAGATATACTACATACTAAGTACAGTACGGAATGTTTACAGTATGGAGGAAAAGTTCCAATCGTAATAGGTCCTTTAAAATGGGTACAACAAAACTATAAACAATAATTTACACATAATTAAAAAGAAGAAGATAACAGATAGATAGAATATATATACATATATAGTAAAATCAATGGCGTTTATGATAGAGGTGTTGTAATAATCGAGGACAAGTGCTTTAAAATTAACATGGTAACTCAGCCATATTATGCTTTGACAAGCCAATTTCGATTGTAAATAATTTCTTAACCAAATTCAAAGCTAGTTTGAAGTTCAATGCATACTCAGCTGAATGGTGAATCAAAACTAAAAGTTAAAAAGGTACCTTCGTCTGGCCGCTTGTCTCCAGATCCGCTGATCAGTTCGAAATATTTCTGTGGTACTCAATTTTTTGTGAGTGAATCGCGAGATCGAGGAAGCAGAGTGTGTAAGAGAGAGATCAAGACACACACAAGAGGGGAGAACCCGGGCAAAAAAATCCCCCGTGCGAACTCCCCTCAACGACACGAAACTATATTTTTTATTAAGATTTTATGACCTGCCATGCAAGCGCACCTGTCATGGCAAAGGTCGGATGACAAAGATGTTTAATCAGAACTCCAGCCTCGCAAAATCCCTCCAGGCTGTATCGTCCCTAAAAGCATCTCATACATCCATCAATCTCAAACTCATATCAAATCTCATATCTGTTTCTTCTTGCTCTTCATTAATCTCTCCTCCACACGGATTCAGATTAGCTTGATCGACAACTCACCCATAAAAACCCCAGCGAATATCATAGATCCGATGAACCTCTAAAACGATTTCTGGATCCAAGATCAGATCTGGAAACTGATTTAGACAAATAAATAAATATTACAAAGGCAATTAAATGAATCAATCATCAGATCCATACGGGAGGACATGATTACCAGGCTATTCAACAGATATTTGAAGATTGTGGACGCTACGATCCGTCGACTTCCGGCGATGAATTGAACCGGAGACACTAGATCTCTTCATGTAGGTAGCCGATCCGTAGATCGTGAGCGGTCAGTGACGAAATGCATCGGGTAGCATCCGGTACGACAAAGAGATCTAGAGAAAACGATGAACAAAAGGTTAAAGAACCATGGAGAAAGCGGTATGAAAACCTAATAAATCAACGCGTTATTATATAGAGAAGATATGAACCAATGGACGGACGATATCGAACGATTAGATGTAAGATCAACGGTCCAAGAATGATCTCGTGTGGGAGATAACGTGTTTAGAGCCGTATTTAATGAGAGGCGGTTGTTTTACACAAAAGATAATAACAAAAAAAAAGTAAATTTATATTTTCTTTTTTAAAGTCGTTTTGGAATGGACAGCTCATATGTTTCACCGTATGTGCGTCGTACCTAAGCACGTTTTCTCGTTGGATATTGAATCTTCGTGGCAAGTTCCTTCACGACTCTTCCATATTTTTGTCTTTTTTATTTTTTATTTTTTCTTATGTAAAAAGTATGGGAACAAATTGCCACACCTTGGACATGATCTTAGGAGAAAAAATAGTAATGGGCATGAAAACAAATGGGCAATTACAAAAGCCCAACATCAAAACGCGTCAGCTCGGAAACTGCGGTCAAATAAACTTATTCAATATATATAATCAGATTCATGGTCCATAGATAGAGCAAAGATCATGAATTTGTATAAGCAAAGATGCAAAAATGAGTTTTAAGCATTTGAGTTAAGTAACAAAACGAGGATCGTCATCACCTTGGAGACTAGACTAATGCAATACTTTTTCTAGCAGAAGTCTCCATGGGGATTATTACCATTCTTGTTTCCTGTTTGAGTTCCACTACCTCTAATCTCAGCATAACCAGGAGGCAGTTTTGGTGGAT
The DNA here is from genome assembly GCA_018901945.1 of Pugionium dolabratum. Classification (NCBI taxonomy): domain Eukaryota; kingdom Viridiplantae; phylum Streptophyta; class Magnoliopsida; order Brassicales; family Brassicaceae; genus Pugionium; species Pugionium dolabratum. Next base: position 175,108 of record JAEVFF010000097.1, on the reverse strand, counting down.
GTACAACAGGCAAGTTGATGGAAGATCCGGGGACACCAGTAGGTCGGAATGACCAATTGATTGTGCTGATTCCTGAAGATGGAGACGGATTTGAAGGGAATTGATTATGTTGTCTTAGATATATAGGAATTGTGTCCTTATCCCCGACCTGCTGCTGCTGCTGCTTATCGAGTTGTTGCTTATCAAAGTCCATAGCATTTGGTTTTCCTGGCTCACTTATCATCTCCCCTGGGTTCACGACACTCGCAGTTCCAAACAGCCATGGCTGCCTGAATTTTGGCTGCTTATCTTCTTTGCCTTTGGGTTGTTGGTACGCATGATCACATGTTTCACTTAGTTTAACCGATGGCTTGTCTTTGTCCACAAAACTCGGTTCAGGTGGATCCACGGCTCTAGGAGTCGTTGAGCGGGTTGTGGAGATTGTGGTTGTGGGAAATGCTTTCTCTGGTGGGACGGCTGGTGTGTAATTTGATGGGAGTAGATCGTCCCAGTTCTCTAGAAGTTCCTTATAGACTTTCCGTAGGGTTACCTCGGTTAGTCCAGTTATTTTACAAATCTCTGCTTGTGTCTTTCGTTTGTCTTCAAGCTGACATGCTAGATAAATAGCAGCTGCAGAAATGCTGATTGGGTTTCTACGAGTGCAAAAGCATTTGTTGATCACAACTTCTCCAATATGTGTTGCCAGTTCCTACGAAGATTTAAAACAGATAGACACTTTGGTACAGGAAAAGGGATCATAGTAGAATGGGGGTTGCACAATGGGTCAAATTGGATGGTGAAATGTCCATAGAAGGCACTTTTAAGATATTAAATATCACTGAAGAAGGGAAAACAATCCAGGCATCGATCTGCAACTTGTATTTCATTTTAGGCCTTTCTAAAACGCATTAAGTTTAGTAGCACACCTGAGCCGATTTGTTCAGCTGAAGAAGGGTACAGAATCTTGGCATATGAACTGATATAGAGTTGCTGTTGATGGGTTGACTTAGTTGTAAAGCTTCTCCTAAAATCTTGATGTACTTCCCAATCTCCTTCTGCTGTACATTGGCTGCAATGGATATTTCCTGTTTTGCAAAGCAAGAAAAAGACATTAGACAGATATCAAGTACCAATAATGAACTGAAAGAAATGCTGCTGATATTTCAGTTCAATAGCAATGGTCCACATCTGCCGATACAAACTAAAAGAGAAATTATGATTACTACGGACAGAATATGCATCTAAAATATCGTCAAACCAGGAAAAATACTAAGAACAGTTACTGATTGAGGGTAAAGTACTCCAACACGGAAGCATGATTCCTTCCTGCAAACACACAAGCTTCAGAACCCTAGCATTCCTTCCAAAGTTCGAAAACTTTAACAGCATTTTAAGGCAGCTGTTCAAGAAATTGCATTGATGATTTATCCAGAACTAACAAAATAGACACTACTTCTTTCAATTCAAAACGATGACACCAAATTGGTGCTAAGTTCTAACATAACAATGTGGTACAATAATAATCCCAATTAACGAAGAACCACGAAATTCCTGAAAGTTAATACCAAATGTCTTTGGTCTAGCAATGCTATTTCAAGAAACTGAGGCTCAGTAGCTGAATCTGACACTTAAACTCGTGATGAAATAGGTTTTCTGGATACCTGTAGAGTTCTAGGCTCCTGAGCTTCCCTAATAGCCTGAACAAGGCAAGCAGTGGCTAAGGCTTCAACGCTTCTGTTCCGCAAGCAAGTAGCAGAGCAGCAATCCCTAAACAACTGGAAAGCATGCTCAGAGATATCGCAATCCAGCCCTAAAATCGAAGCCACATCGATGATCTGCATATAAGCCCTAAGATTGTCCACCACAACCGTCGAAGAATTTGAATTCGAAGAATTCGATATGGACGAAGCGAGTTCTAGGGTTCGTTCTAGTTCAGCGAGATGACCGGAGAAGGAAAGGGAGGAACGAGCGAAGATCGGGCTGGGCTCTAGGGACCAGGTAGAGAAGGCGGTAATGAATCCAGTAGGCTCAAAAGGATCTTCCTCGTCTCCCGGAGACGGTTGCACCGTCGTTTGGAGATCAGGAGTGACCAGGCAAAGAGGAGTGTCTTGGGCGCGGAGATGAAAGAGGTGGTGGTTCTGCGTCTGCCGTTCTTCCACTACGCGTCCGCAAGATGAGCACTCCGTTATTGATCTACCGGAGCTCGTGGTGGCACATCGTCCCTGCGCCGATGAGCAGTACGGGCACTTCATTTTTGCTAAATCTATTTTTGTTCATAAAGCTGTTTTATAGGATGAGAGTAAAACCCCGCGTAAAAATGTTTTCCTTGAGAATTGACTGCAATTCTTTGTTTTGATTGTGTTTGCATTAACGTCTAAATTAAGGTTTATAACAAATTAAATCAATGTACAATTCAAATTTATTAGCACAAAATTCAATTTCCAATTGCAAACGTAAATACTAATATTTCCAAATGTTGAAAATGTGAATTTGTTTACAACAATGGAGATCTTTGGCTTGAATCAGCCAATAAAACACATATTCAGGAACCCCAAATTTTGAAGTTCTCAGACGAAGAAATATATCATAAGGATCCAAGTTTCTACATATATATAAGTAGGTCTCTGTAAATTACCAATCGATAGAACTCAAACGGAGCAAATTGATTACGAAACAAAAATCTTTAATCTCCCAAATTGAACAATCTATTTGGTAGTGTTCTTCTTTTGGCTTCAGCACGTACAAATGATCTTAGGTTTATATGTAAGTGTGTTACCGATATCATTATCAGCTACTTGTTGCTGGCTTTTGTAGAATTAATTCTCTTCCAGCTTCTTCTCAATTCCCTTGCGCTCTGAGAACACACAAGAAAAGTAGAGTTTAGGTGCATCAGAATACTCCGGTTACTCTATGAACAGTCTAAAAGAAGAAATTTCAATATGAATCCTGATGTTTATCAAGAAGCTAACTTGAACTAGCTACACCAAACTTGACCAACCAACTTCTACGAAAAGAGGTGTGCAGTATATGCAATGAACAAAACCGGGAGATATAGCTATCTGAAATCTCCCAACATAATTTCAACAAGACATAATCTACTGAGTCACATGCTACTACTCTCTAAAATGTAATAACCTAAGCCCTGAAAAAATCCAGTCTCCAGAAACGCTAGACCTTAACCATTATACAGAACAATGTGTAACGAAGGTTCATATGGGTATTTGAAAGTTTGGATAATGAAGCATGGATCCATATATCTGTTCACCAACCACAGACAAGGAAAGAATCTAGACATTCTATCTTTAAAATGTGAAAACTTACAGAGTAACACATGATTTCAATGGCTAATCTTCAGATTCCAGATGGAACATTACAATTTACTTCAGCCCATTAATAGAAACTATGAAAGAGAGAGTACTGAAACCAGAGGTAACTTCTACCACCATCCATTGTATCTACTGATTCTAAGCCACTTATCTCACACACATCAAGAAAACTAGGACATAGGATCATCTATTAGAATCAGAAAAACAAATACGTATGTAGAATCAAGAATCATCACCATTGATCGGGAAGGAGGTGGATCAAGAGTGATAGACTGAACAGACATTTTGGCAATTTCACTAATAGCAGTCTCTCTAACCCCAGGCACATCACTGGTGAGTTCTTCGTAAGCAGCAACGAACGCCTCTTGCCAAAATCTAGGCAATTTGATCCGACGACTGTTAGTATAAACATCCCACATATGCTTCACTACTTTCTCTCTCTCCTCCATTTCCTAAAAACCAGAAATCCAAACCCCAAAATCAGATTATAGTAAGAATAAATCAGTTCAATCGATTACACACCAAATGAGCCAAAAACTCGAGAAATAGAACGAGAGAGAGATTAACCAGAACGTCGAGGTTCTCATAGCTCGGAATCCCAAGATCTTCGGAAAACCGGTTCAGATTTCCGGTGGATAACCGGAGAGTGATGGTGCCAGTGAACATCGACCAAAAAGCCAGCAGCATAATAGCAGAAAATGCCCAGAACTTGTAACGACCTCTTCTAAACAAGACCGATTCGGAGCTATCCTTCTTCGAATTCACCACAGCTGTTCCCGTTGCCGTACCAGTAGTAGTCGTCGGCAATGCATCGTCCTCCTTCATCTCGATCTCAAAGATAAAATACACTCAAGAATGTTGCGTGATGGTGAGCCAAATCTGAGCTCTCATGAATCGATTTTAGTAGATTCACTGTAATCACGAAAGTGTCGGCTCGATTTTGACTTCAGTTAAAAACAGGAAAACACCTTAAATTACCAAAAAACAAAAATTCCGCTAAAAATATTATTAAATACATTTCGTTTTTCAAAATTAACACAAATATTATATTAAAAATTATAGTTTCAATATTTAGATTTGTGTTTACTATTTTAGAATTAGATTTAAATTTACAGTGCAGTTAAAGATTTAGTTACTGAAGTTTTATATTTTATAATATTTTTAAAAATGCTAGTAAATTATTTATCAGAATAAAATTAGGAATGATACTATTATACCACACAAACGTATGTTATTCACAGTGTTTCCACCTAAACTTTATATCTCTCTATTATACTACACAAAGTAACTGATCACATCTTAATTTTACACGAATTTTGTAAATGTTTTTAAAATTCCACAAATCATGATTTTGCTATGAAATTGAGATCAATACATGGTAATTGCATTTAATATATTGCGATTACATTAATTCAAAATCGATCCAAATAACAATGTGTCGGTGTCGGTTAATGTAATTTTGATTTTCTATTATTTAGGTCAGCATTCGGTTAATGTAATCGCAATGTATTAAATATGATTACCGTGCATTAAACGCGATTTCATCGGAAAATTATGATTTGTGGAATTTTATAGACATTTACAAAGTTCGTGTACAATTAAGGTTTGATTGTGTAATACAATAGAAAGATTCAAAGTTTTGATAGAAGAATCGTGGGTAATATAAGTTTGTGTGATATAATATTGTCCTCCCATAAAATTATTAATAATATTTTGAAAAAGAAAAAAAAACATGGTGTTTCAAAGCTCCCTCTCTAATCTTTAACTATTGGGGCACTGTCATTAGTGAAATATGAACTGTTAATCTTAAATCTATAACAAATATTATAAGTAAGCGTCGATCGCGACCGTTGGATTTGATAAAATCACACCAAAAAAACACCGACACGGCGTCGTATGAAGAAAAGCAGCAAAGCACAGTCGTTTTCAAAGACGCATTGATTGCATTTCTATCTAGAATTCCAGACAAAAAAAAAACATGACTGTAATATGTATTTCTTAAATTTGTTGCAAGACACACAGACAATTCTTTAGTATTTTAATTAAAATTGTGGAAATTTTTTATTGAAAATAGTGATATTTGTACTAATTAGTCCGATATCAACTTTTCACAGAAGTCCCAATAACACCACTAGTCCGGAAATACGACAGTCAAAAGTTGGTGAATAAGATCTGTGGCCGTTAATAAAGTGAGGTTATTATCATGGAAATAAATCGTAGAATCTAACTTATAGTACACCTTTTTTTGTTATCTTTCACTATATTAACCATTTCTCATAAAACATTGACCGTGGATGAGAACATGTTGACAACACTAATTGCAAGTTGAAGAATATGTAAATAAAGAAAATGAAAGGAAGAAACCTGAGTTCATCATGAAGCACAAGTGTGTAGAACATAACAGTGAACAATATGGAGAAGGAAACTTCAGAAATGGAGAAGGAAACTTCATAAATGGAGAAAGTAAAGGTATTTGTATATAGCCAGAGCCGGTCCTAAATTTAATAGGGCTGCAAGCAAAAACAAATAATGTGCCGTTTCATACTAGCAAAAAAATGGACCGTTTTAATTTTTTAAAATTTTTGTTATTATAAAGATTCGAACTGGAAAATTTTTGTTGTTATGATATTGTCGACTCTGTGGGAAGTAAAAACAGTTTATTTTTATTTACCATTTGTTCTAAAAATACTTTTAAAATAAAAGCTGATTTTTTATATTAATATTAAGAATCGCAAGCACGAATTTACTTTACTTGGATCCAGACCCGACCCTATATATAGCAGAAGAGCTTCTGCCGGGACGAGGTAAATTGGAAATGTTTTTTACTTCCGACGGAGTCGACAATATCATACTCGCACTCGAAACCAAAGCACTGATCTGTCTAGTGAATACTGATCGGTCTAGTGAATACTGATCGGTCTAGTGAATACTGATCGGTCTAGTGAATAGGTCGAAGGCATGCATGGGTTACAAGGCATCGGAACTTACTTTAGATATTGCTTTTTTTACGAGATTGGTTTTTGTATTCCGAACGACCGGTTACAAACATATGGGCAACTTCATCACTCAAAACATAACGAAACTTAATTTGATTCAATCTTATGTTGCTCGCGATCACTTATGTTGGCTACATGATCTTTTTGATAATGAAGAGTCGTCTCGACCTCCTAAAATGGCCATATTTTGTGAATTTTTATATCATCTGAGTATATAAAAATATAGTAGAATGTTGATGATCTAGATTAAATCATCATTAGGTTAGAGAATGACCACTTTGTTATGGAGGACTCTCTTAACAAGTTTGTATAACATATGGTTTTTTGGAACATAAATTATAATGGAACATAAATTATAATGGAACATGACACGTAGCGAATCCGGTCAGGAAGGGCACTTTGGTATTTCTTTGTTAAATAAGAACATAAATATATATCTCAGAAAGTCTTTGTCCAGCATCTTTAATCATTCATAATCCCATTTCAAACGAGAGTGACCTTTTGCGAGAGTGTGTTTTTGCAGGAAAAACTGAGTTTATTAATTTAGTTAACCGACGTACGAATTTCCGATGAGCGGCTTTGCTTCACAGATTCCATCCATGGCGCTTCTCGGATCCGGCTTCACCAGCGAGGTAATCTTCCCTTTCTGAGATGCCTGTTTCCGCTTGTATGGTCTCTTGTCCCGATCCGTGATTTGGGGATTTGTTTGTATTGATGACAAATTTTATGATTACTTGATTGGGTATGTACGTTTATTGGGTGGTTTCCGTAATCTCTTCTCGTGTACTTCCGTTTTCGAATTCAAAATACCGTAACATCGCCTGCGGTTTTGTCTAATCGTCAAAAAGTCTAGGTCTTTGCATTGCATTGATTGTTGAATTTACATTTCTTCCGTAGTCTTTTGGTTTACCATCTGGAGTCAATTTCAGAAGGGTTTGTTTCAATTCCTAAACATTTCGATATTTCACACCGTTTGAGTCATATAATGTACATGATTTTGATTTCTTCTCTACGAAATTTCAGGTTGGGTTGCGTGTATTGCTTTCTCCACTTGGTTCCAATATCGTACTTCGTACCGCATGGTGAGTTTTTCTCTTCTCACAATGTTCTTTTGGACATGACTCAGTCTCTTATTGGGGAATCTTTCCTTTTCTTCTATTCATAAAAAGTTGTCTTTTCATTTTGTTTTTGGGTTCTTATCTCAATCAAAAGGTTTTATAGCAGTAGTTGACTCCCAAGTATTTGATTATAGCGGTAACTTTTATGGTATGCCTAAATCTTGTTTCCTGCAGCTGTTCCATTGGCATTGGATTGCCTGTATATTCCACCTTCAAGGCAATTGAGAATAGAGACCAGAATGAACAACAAAAATGGCTCATTTACTGGGCAGGTTGAATATTGTAACTGCAATGGCATAATCTTTCGCATTCTTTTCTACGTCTCATCTTCAACTGTTCTCTACTGTTCTTATGATGTTCATTTTCAAGAGTCTATCGCTCTCTCCATTGCCTTCTTTCACATTGCATTTGATGTTTTCCTTCTCTCTTTACCTTCTTTGCAGCTTATGGTTCTTTCAGCCTTGTTGAAGTGTTCACAGACAAGCTCATTTCTTGGTAATGGCATCTTAATACTATATTTGCAAGTTACTTTAGATATACAGTTTTTCTTGTTTTTTTTCCAGTGGACTTTATTAAGAAACAGGGACCTATCGAATTCTATTATAGGATATCATTTCCATTATACGCAGAGTAATATTACTCAATAAACTGTTTGTTTGCAGGTTCCCACTGTATTATCATGTGAAATTTGCATTCCTTGTCTGGCTTCAACTCCCAACCATCGAAGTACTTTCCCATCTCTTTGTAGTCATCTAAAATTTAAGAACCTTAAACCAGTTGATCGGTTCTGTCTGCTGTAATTTAAATTGCTTACTTTTTTCCTGCGATAGGGATCAAAACAAATATATATCAACCACATCCGTCCTTTCCTCCTACGGCACCAAACTAGAGTGGATCGACTCGTGAATGGAGTGTATGAAGAAATGGTAAACTATTGTTTTCTTCAGACATCAAGCTGCTGTACAAATGCTCTTAACAGCAAAACATTTGCAGGTCAAGGTAGCTAGGTCACACCAAGGAGAAATACGGTTTGTGCGATCGATGATTGTCAAAATCTTGGGTTCAGGTTAGTCTTCAAACTCTAATTTTCTCTCTTTTCATATCATCAAGAACAATGAAATTTGCTAGGTAGCCCTCCTAAATCCACCTCTGAGCTGTTGATTTTCTTCGACTTCTTGCTTCCACAGCCAATGATGTTGCTCCACCAAACCAACGACATGGAGAAATCGCAAACATTAGCCGCGAACCATCAACAGCAACAAACCAAGATTCAGAATCCGATCATGAAGATTGAAAACTAATCAAATAAGTCTAGGCACAACTTTTGCAGCTTTTACTGTCTTATGTCCAATCTCTATTACACAAATATGTCAAAACAATTGTATAGTTATGTAATCTCAAATAACTTTGGTTTAGACTGGTTTACAAATAAGGTTTTATCCTGTGTTGAAAAATCCCAATAACCCGTTATCAAGTTCCATGTGTTCCTAACTGTTAATTGTTTCCTTCACCATCTTTAGACCCATCAGCATGATGTTCTAGATTAGCTACGGCCTCTGGTCCATGCACCCTTAGCAACTCATCCTGTATTTATTCAAATGAGTCTGTGTCGGCAAATAAAATCGAAATTGGAGAGATTCAAGAGTTGTTACCTGGATAGAATTGTTCTCACTCTTGAGCTTCTCACATTCGCCGGAGAGTCTCTGAAGCTCATCTCTTAGGCTTTGGTTCTCATTCGTCAAACTCTCTACTTTCTGTTGAAGTTGTTCGCATTCCGCCTATTCAAAATGGTGTATCATGGCATAAGTATACATTAGAAACAAACATTGTGAAATGATACTAACACAGAGATATTACACAACCTGCTTCCGCAGTCTGGAGCGCCTAGCGGATTCACGGTTGGATTGTTTCCTTTTCTGCCTCTTGAGCTCTCGTTCATCCTGTTGAGTAAACACGTGAATTTTGCATCCAAATCAGAAAGGCTACTTACTTTGCACGTGAAGATAAGATATATGATGATTTGGTCTCACTTTCACAGCTACACCAGCCTGGGAAGACCATAAGTCCATCCCGATATTCAGATTAGCCCCCCGGACTTTCATGGGCACTGAACCTTGGATCTCACCAGTAGTATTACTCTGAGAACTTGCTGTTTAGGGAAACTCTACCAAGTCAAGCACAAAGAAAACGCAAGCAAAGGAGAGTAGTAAGCTTTTGGCTTTGATAAGCATACCATCCGCCAGCATCTGTCCAAAGCTCGGCTTTCTAACCGAACCTTGTTCCTACATCAACATGAAATTTAATACAACATTGCACAGATCATTCAAGCAACAGAGAACACATCAAACTCATATCTGTACCTGGTGGTTCGCATTTTCATCAGAGGAACCAGCTGTGACACTTTCATCACTGCAACCGAAAAAATCATAATTACATCAACGCTTCCTCATGAATCACATAAAATTCTGCTACATAGAATATTAATTTCAAGAAGTAAAACGTTAAACAGGTGTGTTAACAGTACCACCTTTGAGAGACACCATCGTTCCCTGAACCAGAGGGCGCTTTCTCACCTCCTTCACCCTTTCTTTTCAAGCTCCCCTTTGGCTTCTTGCCAGAGGCTTGGTCCTTCGCAGTCTCCTTATTGGTTGGACCAGAAGTAGGAGGCTACACGTTTTTTACTTCATCATTTGTCTATGCATTATGTAACAGAGAGAAAAATGTAGTAAACGATAACTTATGTTGAACTAATAGTATAATGATTACCATGGGCATGCTAGGATGAGCATAAACTGCCCCCGGGGGATACATTGCTGGATACGGAACTGGTGTCCCATAAGGCTGCATCATATGGTGCTGAAAGTAAATCATACGTTAATCTTTTCCAGAGAAAAAAATGCAAACTTCTTTTTTCCTTATGATCACATCAACAACGATACAACGGAAGCTTACTTGAGCACCCCACATATACGGGTGAGGACTAGGAGATCCAACCGGCGATGGAAAAAAAGGGTTCGGAGTACCTCCACCGCCATAATAAGCCTAAAGAATTGAGCATACTATTAGGTTCTGCCTACTGTCTCGATAAAGAAGACACAACACTATGAGACTAATCGTGGCTCACGAACCTGCATCGAATTTGACCAGTCTGGATACGGCGTGGGAGGAATGTCCTACAAACAAGAGGTAGATACATCAAACAGACGTAGATTAAAGAAAAATCTAGTCCAATTGTTTAGGCACATAAATATGCAAACACAAAACGACAGGTGCAGAACGGGAGAAGAAGAGAAGGACCAACCTGCGCGGAAGACGGTTGTTTGCAAGGTTTAAATGGCGTCTTTTCTTCACTCGTTCCCATTTCTTATGAGCTAGTTCTCGCGTTATTCAGGCTACAAAGAAGGGGAAAGAATTTTTCAAGACAAAAAATTCCAAAGCACATCAACAGAATATAGTTGTCATAAAACATCACATGAAGATTAAATCCAAAACTCAAATAGATGAAGCTTATGCTCTGTTGACTACTACGTATCGGACCAAGACAGAAACTTGATTACAGACAACAAAACCCAAAAGAGAATCAATTCAAGATCGCGAAACATAAATTGCTTTAAACAGAACACGAGCAAGTACCCTTTTTTGTACAGTAATCCTACAGTCTAAAAGTCTCGGACCTTCAAATCATCATGCATCGTCACACACACACAATTCAAGCATCAGAAACAACAAAAAACTCAGGATATCTTCTTAAACGGATCCGTTAGCAGAAACGAAGTCTCCAGGCCGAAATAGTATCTATCTTCATCTGTTAAACAAACTCAATCCAAGTTCAACACAAAATCATCATGTAAAAGCGTACATATATGTACATGCAAGGGTGTTTCCATAAAGAGATTAAACGAGAAAGGTAAGAAAATACTTAAAAACAAATACACAGAGGAGCTCTTATAGACTGATGTGGAAGTCCAGCTAGGATTTCACCTAAATATTAGAGAGAGTAAGACAAAGATGCCAACACGTCCTCTTTCCTCTCCGACAGATCGGATAACTCCAGTCGCGGAAAATAATTCCCGATGGTTTCGCTTGGCTTCTGTTACTGGTTCATTGAATGTGTTGGGATACAAAGAGGATTGAGATTCTCCGATCTGGTGTGGCGAAGTCCAATAGGAGGAGAAGAATGCGAAGAAAGAGGAAAGTTTTAATTTTTTTTTTCATTAAATTTTTTGGGATTTAGGGTTTTTGATGATCTGACACGTACGACAAGGAGAGGTCCAGCTGTACACGTGGTACTGGATAAGGTTTTGACACGATAGCCATTGTTTGTGTGACTCATCTACTCATTTATTCAAAAAGCAAATGTCACATCAATAGCATTATTGGCAATAAAATACAATAAATAGATAGTATATTTGATTACAATGGAATCCATACTGTAAATTTTATTAGATGAAGATTGAAAACTTTTTTCTTTAAATGATATTTATTAGTTTCATTTATCCCTTATTAACTGTGAAGTGTATTTACTAAAAACATCATTTGTTGTATCTTCCCTTTCAGTTGGATTTAATGATGATATCTCACATTTGTTGTATAATACACTTCACAGTTAATTAAACGCGTGTATGAAACTAACAAAGTAAGCCCAATTGTTACTCAATGTCCAAATATTGATTGTCGGAAAAATAACCAATATTGACCGTAAGAGATACGGCGTCGTTTTCGTTAACGTGACTGTGATAATGCGAGGTGTTAAATCTTTGCTTAATTCCATTTTTAATCGCGAAATTAGAGTCGTAAATTGATTAATAAAGTCAAGTTTTTTTTTCATGTGATTTACTTATTTGTAAATAAGAGTCGTTGACGGAAATTAGGAGATTTTGTCGATGGGGAAAGGAGGCGGATGCGTTCCCAGCAAGAAGAAGAAGAAGCCGTCATCTCTCGCCACAACCGGCGATATTCCCGGAATCGAAGATGACTCTGCTAATGCTCCGATCCCAGTTGAGGATGACAAGTCAACTGTTGACGGCGATCGAACTACGGCGACGAATACTGCGGGAATAACCCCAGCGATTGCGGCTAGGCGGATCCCGTTACTTAAGATTTTTGTCGTGTTCTATTCAATGTACGGTCACGTCGAGAGCTTGGCGAAGAGGATAAAAAAGGGCGTGGATGCTGTTGACGGAGTGGAGGCAACGCTGTATAGAGTGCCGGAGACTATGTCGCAGGAGGTTGTTGAGCAGATGAAGGCGCCGCCAAAGAATGCGAATATACCGGAGATTACGTCGGCGGAATTGGCGGCGGCTGATGGATTTCTGTTTGGATTTCCGACGAGATATGGATGTATGGCTGCGCAAATGAAGGCATTCTTTGATTCAACGGGACAACTATGGAAAGAGCAGACACTCGCCGGTAAGCCGGCTGGATTCTTCGTAAGTACAGGGACTCAAGGAGGAGGACAAGAGACCACTGCGTAAGCTTTTTCCTCTTCTTCTTCTTCGTCTACTTCTTCTTATGCTCTTTCCATTTTTCGTAATTGCATTGGTTCGAAATGAAGTAGCTGAATCTGGAGTACAAGTTTTCAATTGCTCTCATTATAGCCTTGTCTTTTGATTGAGCCACCACCCACCACCATGTGAAATAAATGCACCTTTAGAAAGTCTTGAACTTTATGTTTTAGGTGGTTGCTAAAGCTGAAAGTATTACAACCGAGTTTATAATATATGGTAGATTATATCTTTAGCGAGTTTATAATATATGGTAGATTATATCTTTAGCTTAAAATTCTCAGAGATGACTATAACTTTGGTGAATTGCTTGCTTGATGTTTGGTTTCTTCCTTAATTATAAACCAGTCATTTCAAGTGATTCTAGTAGTGATATAATTTCCGAACCTCAATCGGATTGGTGTCTATTGTGAATCCTAATCTGGCTACAATTAAGTACTTCCCTCTGTTGGTATGATAGGACTGCTAGTATACTAGGCTGGTGTTTCCTGTAATGAGGGGAAATCTGTAAGAAAATGTAAAATGAACTTTATTAGAGCAGATTCTCAGTTTCTCAGCACCCAAAGTTCTAAATTTATAGGCTTGAGAGTTTTGCCTTGCCTCCTATACATTGCATGGGTTGAAGGTCGTAGATAGATTCTTCATTGCCTTTTCAGTCATCATTTGCACTTGCTTAAAGGACCCTTCAGCTATTAGTACTCCCGAGTTCTATGGAATCGATACCCTTCTTGTTCTTTGTTTTTTTCTTGTCATTTGGCTTCTGTGATAGTTTGGTTCCCTCACATATATGTTTTCCATTTCCTTATGATACTGATAGAGAAACATAACTGTGGTAATTAATATGCTTCAGCGTCAGAAAAGCTTTTGCAGATATCTCAACAAGTGTACAATGAAGAGCCTTTATTCTTTCACTTTGAATGTCAACCACTGAACGCTTGGGCTAATTCCATGCCGTGTTTTTTTTTGCAGTTGGACAGCAATCACACAGCTGGTGCACCACGGGATGTTATTTGTCCCCATAGGCTATACTTTTGGAGCTGGAATGTTCAAGATGGACTCGATCCGTGGAGGCTCGCCTTATGGAGCCGGTGTGTTCGCTGGTGATGGCTCAAGAGAAGCAACAGAAACAGAATTGGCTCTTGCTGAACATCAAGGAAACTACATGGCTGCAATAGTCAAGAGGCTTGCACAACATTGATGCCTTTTTATAAATTTTTTTCTCTGTTCTCTTGATTCAATCCTTCTTCCCGTTAAATAATCTTATAAAAATCCATCTTCTTTTCAATTCGGTCGATATATTTTCTTTTTTTTTAAGTGTTTTCAGCTTCCCCATTTTTGAAGAACCCTGCATCATCATAGAGGTGCTTACGTGTTAATGGTTGTGTGTACATGTGTTTTCTTAAAAAAATTATTATTATTGTTTTCTAAATTTGGAATTGTTGAATGGAACAATTATCTTTTCAAAATATAATAATTTACAAATCAGTAAAACATAAGAAAATGTAACTGTTCGAGTTGCGTCAGCCATTAGGATTCCTTGAAAGACGTAAACTTTAGTAGTTGTATGTATATATAATATATCTGTAATATACTATCCAGTCTCTCTCAAGCCTCTACATCTGTGTTTCTCCTTGCGACAAATCAATTCCGAAGCAAACAAGTTCTCTGTGAGCCGAACACCGCCATGTCCGAGATTCTATCTTCCTTGAGGTCACTAATGGCGTCTCACTCTCCTCCTCTTGACGCTTTGGTTGTTCCTGCCGAAGATTATCACCAGGTATTATGATCCGATCTCTGCTTACTTGATTTACTATTTAATCATGTTCTGTTCGTAGATTTGAAAAAGTTCCGATTTTTATTTTTTAATTTAGTCTAATCGTGTTTCAATCTCTACGTAGAGCGAGTATGTTTCTGCGCGCGACAAACGCCGTGAGTTCGTGTCTGGATTCAATGGAAGTGCAGGTTGGTTCTAATTTTCTTCTTCTGGATTTGATAAATCGTTTATTTGAATTTTGATTGACAATCGTAGGATCTTATAACAATTAATTTTCGACGAAATTATGATCGCCGATTGTTTAGGTTTGGCACTTATCACGAAAAACGAAGCAAGGCTTTGGACTGATGGTCGCTACTTCTTGCAAGCAATGCAACAGCTCAGCGAAGAATGGACTCTAATGCGTATGGGAGAAGATCCTCTTGTTGAAGTTTGGATGTCAGATGTGAGTCACACAAATACAATTACTTGATATGTTTCTTTGATTTTGGTTTGATTGATCTTATTGTTTTTGTTTGTTGGGACAATGTAGAATCTACCTGAAGAGGCAAATATAGGTGTTGATTCGTGGTGTGTCTCAGTAGACACTGCGAATAGATGGGGAAAGTCTTTTGCTAAGAAGAATCAGAAATTAATCCCGACCACAACTGATCTCGTGGACCAAATTTGGAAGAATCGTCCACCTTCTGAGATGAGTCCAGTTGTTGTTCATCCCTTGGAATTCGCTGGCCGTTCTGTCTCTAAGAAATTGGAAGATTTGAGGGCAAAGCTTAAGCAAGAGAGTGCGCGTGGTTTGGTCATCACTGCTCTTGATGAGGTGTGATTAGAATAAAAAACTCTCTTTTTCTCAATTTTATGTGGAATGTACTGATTGTGGTTTACATCGTTTTATACAGGTTGCTTGGCTATACAATATCCGTGGAACTGATGTTGCTTACTGTCCCGTTGTTCATGCGTTTGCAATTGTTACAATCGACTCTGCTTTCCTCTATGTGGACAAAAAGAAAGTATCCGACGAGGTCAGACATTCAAATTTTAGTTCTGTAATATATTATAATTGTGCTACAGCTGGTTCAGTAACTTGTGAATATTTTAATTTGTAATGAAGGCAAACGCTTATTTCAAAGGGCTCGGTATAGAAGTCCGGGAGTACACAGATGTGATTTCGGATGTGTCATTGCTTGCTTTGGATCAACTTGTTTCTTCATTCAGTTCTAAAATTGTTCAACCCGAGGCTACAAGGGACATGGAAATCGATTCTGACCAGACTGATCGGATATGGGTGGATCCTGCTTCGTGTTGCTATGCACTTTATTCCAAATTGTGTGCTGATAAGGTCCTTCTGCAACAGTCTCCTCTATCCCTCTCAAAAGCCTTGAAGGTAACAATGAATGTTCTTTGAGAATGTGTCTTTTTATTGTGGTACGTACTATGTATATATTGCTTCCACTCCTTTATGTTACGTAGAACCCGGTTGAGCTCGAAGGACTCAAGAAGGCACATATTCGTGATGGTGCAGCTGTTGTCCAGTATCTTGTTTGGCTCGATAAGCAGGTCTGAATAGGCAGAAAAACTAATAATTTTTTAAATCTTGAACAAAACTATATTGATGATTGCTTCATGTACAACCGTCTTGGTGAAACAACAGATGCAGGAACTCTATGGAGCTTCTGGATACTTTTTGGAAGCAGAGGCAAACAAAAAGAAACCGTTGTAAGCATCTCTTTGTTCTTTGTTTTGTTTTCGTCCAGATCTGCTCATTTTTCCATAATTCATGACTTAATGAGTTTTGCTTTTGAAAAAAACAAACAAACAAACCAGGGAGACCTCTAATAAGCTTACCGAAGTTACTGTGAGCGATAAGCTGGAATCTCTCCGAGCTGCAAAAGAGGTAATAATGGTTACGCATAACATCCTAACAAAGTTAGAATTAATTCTCTTATTGTTCATTCATGTAAGTATTTGAAAAATTCAAACGCTTTCTTTGAAATCAGTTTCTTAGATGAATCACATTTCTCTTGTTTTTCACGTGGTTACAGCATTTTAGAGGTTTAAGCTTCCCTACTATATCATCGGTTGGTTCAAATGCTGCGATTATTCATTACTCACCAGAGCCAGAAGCTTGTGCCGAGATGGACCCTGACAAAATTTACTTATGTGATTCAGGAGCACAGGTTTATATCACATGATTGAGTATATACTTTAAGCTTCCCCTTAACGTAATTAAAGTCTTTACTCAGAAATACAATTATTTTGATGTCTTTGTGCAAAGTATCTGGATGGAACAACTGATATTACCCGAACTGTTCACTTTGGAAAACCTTCAGCTCATGAGAAGGACTGCTATACTGCGGTATGTAGTTAACGAATATAATTTTATGAGTATTACTTTCTTATTTATTTGGAATAACCATATTTGCTAATATATCTTCAATGCGTCGCACCTTAGGTCCTCAAGGGTCATGTTGCACTAGGAAATGCTCGGTTTCCGAAGGGAACAAGTGGTAATTTATAGTCTCATTTAACGTTGCTCTGTTCCGACTTCAGACTTTGCGTTGAATTAAGAGTAATTTTACTATTGATCTCTGCTATATTTCTGTCTGGTTATATCATAAATAACAGGCTATACACTTGATATTCTTGCTCGAGCTCCTTTGTGGAAGTACGGATTGGATTATCGACATGGTACTGGACATGGAGTCGGCTCTTACCTTTTCGTTCATGAAGGCAAGTGATGAGTTCCCTCATTTTTATCCTCACTTCTTATATATTGTCATTGACATTAATCTTTTTTGAATATCAACTAATTTACTGTGACGACTCATTTATGGTGTAATATGTAGGACCTCACCAAGTTAGTTTCAGACCGGGTGCTAGGAATGTACCTCTCCAAGCTACCATGACTGTAACAGACGGTACATGTCTGCAACAACAGCTCGATATTTTGCGTGTTTGTTTTAACCTGGATCATGTACTGATAGGCCGTATTTATTTTTATGTTTTGCAGAACCTGGTTACTATGAAGACGGGAACTTTGGTATTAGGCTGGAGAATGTTCTTGTTGTCAATGAAGCTGAGACCGAATTCAATTTTGGCGACAAGGGCTACCTGCAATTTGAGCATATCACTTGGGTACCTGCTCGTTATCTCTTAACTGTTCCTAGTTTTCTTATCATCGGTATTTGAATGTCTGAGTAGCTCTCTCGCTCGCTCTCCAGGCACCGTATCAAATGAAACTAATCAATCTAGACCAGTTGACTCGGGAAGAGATTGATTGGTTAAACACATACCATTTGAAATGCAAAGACATACTGACCCCATTCATGAACCAGACCGAAATGGAATGGCTCAAGAAAGCTACAGAACCTGTAAGTGTATCGGTTTAATCCCCTCCCAGATTTCGCTTAAGGAGATAGCTTCTTAGCTTCTCTCGCTCTGTTAAACCAAAATTATTACACAATCTTTGCTTTAGTTTGCATTCAAAGCTCATGTTTCTTGACCATATGGTTTTATACCTACAAGATTCTCAGTCCATGGACCTCGTCTTTATCTTCTTGGCTCATAAAGAAAATATTATGTATTATCGTTTTGTTATTATCAAATTGTTGTTTTTTTTTGTTGAAAAAGTAGTTTTAGTTGAAGTAAGCAGTTGGAATGTTAGTCTTCTTGAGAGCTTCTTCTGCTGTTTTCATCAGTTCCTTTACATTCTTTCTCATCTCTTTTCCTTCTTCTTCATCCATCACTCTTTTTACCATTTCAACTATCTCTTCCTTTTTCACAATCCCATCGGCAACACTAACCTGTGCCGCGATCTTTAGCTCCTCTGATACCATCCATGCGTTCATTTTCTGCTCGGAGTGGAGAGGCCACGCTATCATCGGCACACCGTTCACTATACTCTCCAAAACCGAGTTCCATCCGCAATGAGTCACAAACCCTCCCGTTGATTCGTGTGCCAAGATCTCCTCTTGTGGAGCCCATGTACGGACTACCAAACCAATATCTTTGGTCCTGTCTAAAAACCCGTCGGGTAAGAAATCAAGTTGTTCTGTCTGTCCCTTGGTTTTGTCAAACATTGACGCAGATGGATCGTTTTCTGCCGGTGCTCTGACGACCCAAACAAACCTGTACCCAGCCAGCTCCAAACCGTAAGCCAGCTCGATAGTCTGCTGGGCAGTTAGTGCCCCACCACTTCCGAAAGAAACATAAACTACTGACTCTTTGGGCTGTAAGTCAAGCCAATCCAGTACATCGTGCTTCACACCTGGTTCTGCTCGTCTAACCAGCGGTCCAACAGGGCAAACCGGTACACCTCTCATAACTTGACCAAGATTTTCTGGAACCGAGAAAGATCCGATCGTCTTTGGCTCTAAACTGTGCCACGTATTCACAAACACCCCATCCACAGTTGTCACTTGTGCTCCAATTCGTTGAGACTCAGCAAGTTCACGGATGTATTGACTCGGATTTTGAACCGGGTAAAACATAACCGGGTTGCATCCTGGTATAAGAAACGCTCCTCTGCTACTCAATTGCTTATACAATGTCCCTTTGTCAAGACTCGCCATATAAACGGTAAGAGCTAGGAACCAAGCACTGGTAGTGACCAAAACATGATTCCTCTTGATCTCAAGTTCCTTAGCCACCACTAAAGCTTCTGTGCCCAACAAGTCAACTATGAAAACCCTGGGCCGGGGCTCTAACTCCGTGACCGCAGACCTGATCTGTGGTAAAGCCTTCCTCATCATCTCTGCTACTTTTGCTAAAAGCAAACCGCTAAGATCTTGACCTGAAACGTCGAGCTCAATAAACTTGATCACGAATTTGGGATCTTCTGTCAGCATTGTACCACTGATTAGGGATTCTGAGCGTGAGACATCGTCCGTGACTAGGAAAACGGTGACACGGTCAAACCCGTGGTGGTTCAGGAGATGTTTGCCGAGTTCTAAGATGGGTACGGCGTGGCCCATGCCTGGACTAGCGACTAGAACTCCGTGAAACGCCATGGTCTTAAGAGTTTTGTTTTGTTGCTTTCTTTAATTGGTGAAATGAGAATGTGTTTGGTGATTGAACTGATACCTTTTGAATATATATAGAGATGAAGATTGCAGTTATCGAAACGGACGAACATGTCATCGCATTAAATCACTTAAACGGATTGAAATCGTAACATATTTTATCATTCAGTTAACTATGAATAAAAAGAAACATTTTATCATAAGATCACTAATTGAACTGTAGTTTGGTTAAATGCTTTTATTCATGGCTTGAACTAACTGTGTTTTTGGGTCGTCGTTCGTTTCGATGATGTTTTGATGACATGAGCCATGCATGGAAAAAACACGAATTGAGATGTGTTTTTTTCTTCTTGTTTTGGACAAACCTACAACATGCAATCTCGTGATTTGTTGAATCTTACTTTATTTTATAAAAAATAAATTTAAATGAGAACTATTTTAAATAAATAAATAAAAAAGACAAGGAAAGGTAAGCCTGATCATTACCATATGACTTGTCGATCCCGCACCACCACCATTTAAGTCATAAACTTTCTGTACTAATTAACTAATATTTCCCACAAACTTTATTTGGTCAAATTTTAAATGACATGGAAATGTGTCAAAAACAAAAACTCGAACTGCGTGGAAAACAAATTTGTCAGACAATTTGGATATGATCATTTGCGTGGAATATTAACAACATTTCAAATTGTACATTAAATCTACTTTGATTTATTTAACTAATCATGCGTCGTTCTTCTGTCTCAACCAAACTATTCCTACTACTAGTCGTTCAATGCATCTGTCAATAATTGTTATTGCGTTTTAAATTGTTTCTGCGATTGTAACTTTTCGATTCGTTGATCATAATTTTTTTCTTAACTTATAAACTACATAATAAATATAATCAAAATAAATAAAAATTTAATTAATTTTGCATTAAAAGTACAAACATCGGTTGTTTTGAACAGAGAGTAATAAAGGGGTATAACTAAACAATATATTAGGTTACTTTGTCCAATACCAACCATCTAAAACAGAATTTCTTTTAAGCAAAAACCGAACAAACAAAAGTCAGCTATGAACATTTTTTGCATGAAATCAAACAAATTAGTTAGAAGGAACCCAAGAAATGACAATATAACATGTTATACAACCCATATTTGTTTTAGTTTTCAATTCCTTTCAATCTCCCTGAATACTCTCTCACAAACTGAAGTTCACAAGATCTGGATTGAAGGAAAAGGGTTTTCTTAAGCAGAATGTGATTTTACAAGAGCAAACAAACAAACGATGGTTTCTCAAGAAAGAGAAGAAGAGATACAGTGGCGGATAAAGGGCTTTGGTACTTATCTTTTTACTTGAAGAAGACAAACCAGATTAGATACAGCGCGGGAAAAACGTTTGACCAACATATCCGCCTGTCATGGCCCTCCGGACATTTGTCTCAAACAGCTTTGGGTTATCCCTTAAAACTGCTGCTGCTTCGTGGTTCAATGGATCTTCGGAATTAGGTTCCTGTGTCAACGAAACACTCAGTTAAAAAGGAATTTAGATGACCCAAAACACTAATTCGATCAAGATGTCCGGCTAATTTTACCGTGAACAGATGGAAGAGTCCGTAGATAACTGTGTTTATGTTAAGAACGGGTTTCCAGTCTTCCCGCAAGATGTTCAGGCAAACGTTTCCTTCTAAATCGATATTGGGATGATAAACCTAAATAAGAAGACATACAAACAAACAGCTTTTGTAAAGTATGTATAAATTAAAACAAGCACTTTTGAAGATGGAAACTAAAAGGAAGAGGAGCCTACCTTGGTTTTGCATTTAACTTTTGGAGCTTCATGCGGATACACAGGAGAGACTTGGAATGTGAAAACAAATGTACCATTACTGTTTAATTGATAAAGCAATAAAACAAATGAGTTTTCAAATAAGTATTAACTCTAAGCATGAGACGGATATGTAAAGCTCTACTTAACTGGTAGTATCCATCATCGGGTTTAATGGTCACTTCAAAGTTCATCAAATCATCTTTGCCATTTGGAAAAGATATCGAGCAAGAGTTTGGAAGGTTCAACTCTGATATATCTGCATTTAAAGATCGAATAAACCAGAAAACAAAAAATGAAACTTGAACAAGAGTCCACATGTAAGAACAACAAAAGATCAATATACCTTTGTGAAGACGAAGTTCACCAGCAGATTGCTTCTTCACAGAAGCTCCTCCTCTGTTAGCATTTTGAGCTTGCTCTCTTTGCTTTTCCTTTACTTTAAATAACCCAATCATTTCTTCTCACCTTTTAAGAAACTTTCACAGCTGTGACAAATCAAAGAATGAGTGAGAGATTCTATGTGATGATTTAAGCAACACCATTGTACTAGATACATAATTTATACTTGAGCTTGCAAACTAATAATTTACGATGTTTTGTTCATCGGATAAAAAAGGTTAAGAATAGCTTAAAATTCCCTCCCTCCGATGTATCAAAATCACAGTTAAAACTAATCATATGCGAAATTTCAACCAAAAACGATGGCAGCTCTATCGAAATTTCACACAATAGATCAAAATAACTGAAGCCCAAATACGAAGATCCCTAAAAGACAAAGTTAATCTACTGCAAGCTCGAAGATCGTAGACTTTTCAACATAATCACATAAACGAATCGGAGGGGGAAAACCCTGACTAGGTCGAACACAGAACGCAAAACCAAGACGGCAAACAAAAAGAAAGAAAAACAACAAAAGGAAGGAAGAAGCTTACAAGTTAGATAATTTCGGTGCAAACACACAAAAATCAAAAGCAAATGACGAGCGAATTAATAAAGAGTCATAAGAGAAAATGTAGGCAAAGGCAATCGTAGCTTTTTCTCGACGCTGAACAAGAATCCGAACTCTTCGCTGTTTATTTAGACCCAACTAGGCCCATTATTCATTAAGGCCCATGATATCCATTTAGCCAAACAGATGTTAAAAATTCATTGCTATTTTTACTATTTTCGTGTAAAAATGTCAACAAATATGATAGATACAACACCACTTAAATGAAAGATATTTGTCTGTTAAGACTTTTTCATATATTTATGTTTTCAGTGGTTTCTAAATTCGGAATATGTTTTTTTTTAAATAAATCTGAAGCACAAATACAGTAAAAATGGTAATGTGTATTAAACGTAGTAGAGCATACAAATGAGTGATCAGATAGATAATAAAGGTTAATGTGTAAGAAAATCTATACATACCTTACTAAAATAACAACGCTAATCGCGGTGATTATACTGAACTACTAGTTTTTTTTTTGTTAAAACAATTAGTTGTATTAAATGTACTAGGATATCATGACAAAAATAAATGTATTAGGATATCTAATAGAGTAATACCCTAAAATAGCACTTTTTAAAAAAAATTTCCAAATTTAGCATCATAAAATTAAATTTTCAAAAATAGCACAAATACTTATGTGAAATTACTTATTTATTTTAAATAAATTATACATAAACTTAAAGTATTGTATTTGAGTTCATTATTTCTAATTTAGGGTTTAATTTTTTCTATTAAAATATAGTTTTAATGCATTTTAATCTTAAATTTGTGTTATTATTGGAAATTTAAACTAATGATGCTAATTTTGGAACAAAAACTTAGAAATGTGCTATTTTAGACATTTGCTCTATTTAATATATCACCGATTGTAGATTTATTTACTTTTATGTAATTCATTTTTTGGGTATAATATTGCAGAAAAAATTATAAGACAAAACACGAATCAAAGATTTTGATATTCATTAAACATAATTATATTGATTATAAAAAGAAAAAATATACAAAACTGCCAAAAAATTTACTTTTTCACAAGTAATTTTAAATCCAAGGCAGAAAATGTTCAAATGTAATGTTTGTGGTGTATAAAGATATTTTCTATGGACTTAAATAAATATAGAAATAGTGAAGCAAAAAGATGCTTTTCAATAAACATTGTCATCACCACCACTAAGGCCCATCCTTCACTCTACCCTATCTGTTGCTCTAACCACAATAATGGCCAATCCAATTCTCAATTGATTTTGACTTCATTTGCCATAATTTCTTATAAAGTTATAGATTATTTTTTTATGTTTCAGTGTGAAAGCCAAACCCCATTTTGCAGATTGGAGAAATCGTGATGGCTTCATTGACTCTTGGTTCATGGGTTCACCACAATCATCATCCTTCTCCTTCTACTATCCTTACCCAATCTAAAGGACTCAGATCCAGATCTTCTTCTTCCCTCATGGCTCTTAAACCCATCTTTCTCCGTCCAAAACGCTCCATTTCATCATGTTCCTCTATCGTCTCCTCTTCCGTCGTCACCAAAGAAGACAATCGCAAATCCGAATCGTCTTCTTCCTCTTCCTTTGATTTCATGTCTTACATCATCCGTAAAGCCGAATCCGTCAACAAAAGTCTCGACTCCGCTGTGCCTCTCCGTGAGCCACTCAAGATCCACGAAGCAATGCGTTACTCTCTCCTCGCCGGTGGCAAACGAGTCAGGCCCGTTCTCTGCATCGCCGCCTGTGAGCTTGTCGGCGGCGACGAATCCATGGCTATGCCAGCCGCTTGCGCCGTCGAAATGATCCACACCATGTCGTTAATCCACGACGACCTCCCTTGTATGGATAACGACGATCTCCGCCGCGGAAAACCCACGAATCACAAAGTATTCGGCGAAGACGTCGCGATATTAGCCGGAGACGCGCTTCTGTCTTTTGCTTTCGAGCACTTAGCGTCGGCTACGAGTCCAGAGGTTTCTCCGGTTAGAGTGGTTCGAGCTGTAGGAGAGTTGGCTAAATCCATTGGCACGGAAGGGCTAGTGGCCGGACAAGTGGTGGACATAAGCAGTGAAGGGTTAGACTTAAACGACGTCGGATTAGAGCATTTGGAGTATATCCATTTGCACAAAACGGCGGCTTTGCTTGAAGCTGCTGCGGTTTTAGGAGGAATCGTTGGAGGAGGTAGCGATGATGAGATCGAGAAGCTGAGGAAATTCGCGAGGAGTATTGGGTTGTTGTTTCAGGTGGTTGATGATATCTTGGATGTGACGAAATCGTCTAAGGAATTGGGGAAAACTGCAGGGAAGGATTTGATTGCTGATAAATTGACTTATCCCAAGATTATGGGTTTGGATAAATCCAGGGAATTCGCTGAGAAATTGAATAAAGATGCTCGTGAACAGCTTTTAGGATTTGATTCCGACAAGGTAGCTCCTTTGTTGTCTTTGGCTAATTACATTGCCAATAGACAGAACTAATGTGTCTTGTTGTTTTTTGTTGTTTTTTTCGGAATCATAGATCGATTTGTATTTGTAGAAAGTTAAAAACAGACACTACAGTTTGTAATAGTCTCTCTGCGTCTCTCTGCGTCTCTCTGCTTGCTGGTGTAGTCTCAATGTTTCCATGTACTAAAAGTCGGATAGTAATGGAAGAAAAATAAAAGAGATCCATGTACGTTTGGGGGCTCTGTATGTTAAATGCTTAAATTTGATTATGAATAATGTGTTTTACTACAGTTTGGATCCGATAGATCCGCTCATTCTTTAATCTTATCTTGCCAAAGTCATTTGCAATAAGCCAATCAAATTTTATTAAGAAAAATCCGATTGCTGACATGTGTTAAAATCACACATTAATATAAGAATTTTGTTGTTAAAATATTTTTTAATTAATATATTAGAAAGTTGTGCAAGCCACGAACAATCATCACCAACTAAGTTACTAAACTGGATTTAAGATTAACCCGTCAAAGTATGGATCCCTATAATAATCAGGAAAAAAGGATTAATCATGAATCAATTAATGTTTTTCAATATGGGCTAAGCTCACAAATCAAAAGCCCAATAAAATATCGAGTTTCAAAGCTTCTCAGCGGCATCAACTATATGTATGTATGTTTATCCACACTAACTGATGCCGCTGACATCTATAGAGTTATTGTTATTGTCTTTCAACATAACTTAAACTGAAAACAATATATTATGTTGTTCATTTGTCCGCCGCAGACGGTTGCGGTCAACCCTGCGGCTGCGGCCGTAGCAGATATTGTTCGTTTGTCTACCGCCGGCGGTTGCGGTTGCGATTGATCGCAGATTTTTAGTCGCACTGCTGTTTTAATCAGCGGTCGAAAAAATTGCAACGCATGACGCAGCGTTTGACCGCAGCGTCTGGTCTGCCGCAGGTACCTATGGTAGTTAAACGAACAACAATATGCCGCAGCTGTCAAACGAACATGACCATTTATCTTCTATATATGTACACACAAAAAGTAACCAACTAAGTTCTTGCATTCCCCTACAAACACGATGAACGATATTTCCAAAAGATTTAGCAAAAATAATCACCGGGCACATAGTGTTTACTAAGACCTCATCAACTATCTCTTCTATAGAATATTGAGTAATACTCTAAAATAGCACATTTTAAAGTTTTTTTTCAAATCTAACATCATAAAATTTAATTCCCAAAAATAGCATAAATACTTATGTGAAAATACTTATTTATTCTAAATAAATTATACATAAACTTAAAGTATTGTATTTTGGTTCATTATTTCCAATTTATGGTTTAATTTTTTCTATTAAAATATAGTTTTAATGCATTTTAATCTTAAATTTGTGCTATTATTGAAAATTTAAACTAATGATGCTATTTTTGAAACAAAAACTTAAAAAGATGCTATTTTAGATATTTGCCCTAGAATACTCGTCTAATGTTTTATAGTTATATAAAATAAGCCACGGTCAATAAAAGTTTTGAATGTTAAATCCGCACAATGACGTGAAAATAAATCAAACGGATGGCATCTCTAACGGTCAAAATATTGGATATCTTATTTCATTTGATTCAACGATTATGCAAATTTAACATTAAAAGTTTTTTAGTTAACCAGATTTTTCAAATTTATTCACTATGTTTTTTTATTGATACGTCATTTTATCATTGATTTACACTATTTTTAATTTATTTTATCACTTTTTAAAGTAAATATGAGATAGACCATAAGTTGTAACGGATTATCAATATAGAAATCTTTCTTTTTTTGTTTATTAAATTTCATGATTAAAGTTTGATTTGGTAGAGAAACAATTCAAGTAATAAATACGGTAGCAAAAAGTACAGCTATAGAGGATTCTAGGAAGATTATATGCTATCCACCTTAATTAGAGTAAATATTATCCGATGTAATTATACTATCCACCTTCACAACTTTGGCTCAAAACATTCCAATTATATAGGGAGAGAAAATTGTTATAAGAAGAAAAAATCGTTTATTCCTAATAGTTTTATATTCGTCGTGTTTTTAGACACGAGTGGGAGTATCCGTTTCCCGTATAGCTTTTAAGTAATAGTATAATTTTTAAAGATAGAAATGTATAACATATGCTTGATTTGATTTTATATGACACGTATCACGTGGGAGTAGTTGTTGTAAGTTCACCGTCCAAATACCTTTTTAATTTATTGACGAGAACTCGATTACGACCGTGTAAATAACAATATGATTTTGATAGGTCAGAATTCACTTATTGAAATAATATCAAGCGGACTAAACCAAACTCGTACTAATAAAGAAAAGGGCAATTAGCCCATATATATATATATATATCGGCAAATGTCTAAAATAGCACATTTCTAAGTTTTTGTTCCAAAAATAACATCATTAGTTCAAAATTTTCAATAATAGCACAAATTTAACATTAAAATGTATTAAAACTATATTTTAATAGAAAAAAATTAAATCATAAATTGGAAATAATGAACCCAAATACAATACTTTAAGTTTATGTATAATTTATTTAGAATAAATAAATATTTTTACATAAGTATTTGTGCTATTTTTAGAAATTTAATTTTATTATGCTAGATTTGGAAGAAAAACTTTAAAAGGTGCTATTTTAGGGTATTATTCTATATATATTAGGTTACAATAAAGATTTACTTACTCAATCCATTAGAATTTGTTTATATCTCTAATATATTATTTGAGAAACTTTTTAACAAAATAATCTTAATCTGACGTGTAAATAATAAAAATGTCATGCTGAGTTGTCAATACCACAACGAGTTTCCGATTAAATATATAAAATTGTTTAAGTTATTAGAATAATTACAATACATGCCATTAATATTAATTTGGTTAGAGAATAAATATATTTTATTTAACTAAACAAAAATACTATTATATTTACAAAAACAATAATTTTTATTTCTTTAAATTTTTTATTGGTTAATTTATAAATAATTTCAAATAAATAGATTTAAGTTAATATCGTAATCCCTAATATATTATTTGAAAAACATTTAAAAAAATAACTTTACTATTATTAAGAAAAATATCATGCTGACGTATTATTGCTACACTAAATTTGAAATAAATATATAAATAAGTTTAACTTATTAGAATATTTACAATATATGTCATTGTTATTAATTTGGTTAGAGAATTAATATATTTTATTAAACTAATCACAAAATACTATTAAATTCCTAAAAAATAAGAATTTTTCTTTTTTAAATTTATATATACAAAAATTGATATTAAAAGTAATTTTAAATAAAAGTTAAAATTATATAAATATTTAATTTATATTTACTAATAAAATATAATTTACGAATATTTTTCCCCACGTATATCGTGGGTATAAATCTAGTATGTGTTATTATACTTATTATTTATCATCACATATTTTAGACTATCGAGATGTATTCTAAAATTTTATATTACATATATTTTTAAGAGAAAATATACGTTTATCTTTAAAATTCAAATTCAAATTTCTTTATTAACATTATTTTGTAACGTTTTGTGGAATTATCGAAATGATGTGCTTTCAAAGATACTGATGATCGAATCCATTATACGATACTCCACACCAGTAATAACTAATAACGATTAGGGCAAGTAATATATAATCCTGTGATTTAGTACGTATGATTATACTATCAAATATCTTTAAACTCAAATTACTCGTACTAACAAAAAAGAGAGGCAATGTAACAGTTACTGCCAAAATAGTAATAACAATTGATTATTTTAGTCATATTTATGTGGTACGTATCAAAATATATTTTGTCTTAGCTGTTCATCAAAATGTGTGAAATACAGTAATAATTTTATAACTTTGTTACACATCATTCATCTTCGTAATATTCGCTCGACGCGTAGTCCCATATTTTACATTATTTTGTATTGAAGTTATTACTCTTTGTTTGTTGTGGTGAAAAGAATCAGAAATCAGAGATCCGATTTTCTTCAAATGCAAAATCTATATATATATATATTATTTGAAATTTTTTTAACAAAATAATCTTTTTTATGTGTGATTTATAAATGTGTCATCATCATCACACTATTATAGTATTTTAAAATAAATATTATTTAAGACGTAATTTACTAGAGTATTTACGAAAATTACCATTACACAGTATATTATATGTAAATCAATAATATTTCGGCATACAATGTATTTTGTCATAAAATGTAAATATAATATAAAACAAAATATAAATTTTGAAAAATTAGTCAAACAAAATATAAAATAAAAGTTTAGTTTAATTGAATTTTTATCATATGTATAATTTTATCTAAAATAGATACAATTTAAATTCATTTGTATAATCCGATTTATTATCTATTTCATTTTTGTATTCAATATTAAAAAATTTATAAAAATTATTTTAAATATGAAATAAATTATATATATCTGATTTAAATTAACAAAATATTTTTTGGATCAAAATCTAGTTATCTTTATATTAGTCAAATCTGAAAAATTCGAATCACCCTTCCATTATTAAAATAATTTTTTACTTTTTTTTCCTCATCTCTCTTTAGGTAATACTAAATTCTTTATAGCTAAAAAAGCAAAACTAAATTCCTTTTCTTCAGTCTTCACCATGAAGACAGAAACCAATCTATGGACGCTTGTCTGATTTTCTCAACTCCAAACTCTTTCTTGTCGACAGTTTTCTTTGGTTTTCCAATCTGATTTTCTATATTATTATTACTATTTCATCTTGAACCGTACCAAGTTTCTGATTTCCTTTTTATTCCACGATATAAAAAATCCGATTAAGACAATTATCTAGAATTTCCGTAACCGTTTTACAAAATTTCATTTATATAAATATAGCTAATTTAATTTGTTACGTATTTATAAGTGGGAGACAAATAATGAAATTGGTCCACATCATTTTGCTTTCATGACAATACCGGTCATTTGTGACCTATTATTTTGTTTTACACCATTTATTGCAAAAATGAAATAAATACATAAAAAAGTAGAAACAGAGCTTTAGATATGAAAAAGACACACGAACACATATAAAACACATTCGTGGGAAGAAGAAGAAGAAGAAGACGAAGAGTCACCTAGATCACCACCACCGTCCGATCAAATCAAACCATGTCAACGGCTCTGGTTAGCTCTCTCACTTACTACCTTTCCGAGCATCCTTACATCGTCGGATTCCGTTGGGGTCACAGCCAATCATGGGGATCAACGTGGTTTTTCTTGTTCACCTCAATTTCATTCTACATCGCCGTCTCCTGCTCCCTCCACATCCTACTCTCCGCCGTACTCCGCCGTAACCGCTCCGTTTCTTTAGGCCACATCCCTGAAATACACAGCCTTCTCATGTCGATTCTCTCCGCCACCATTTTCGCAGGAATCCTTCTCTCTGCCGCCGCTGAAATACGTGATACCCGATGGTTTTGGCGGCGGAGCAAGACCGCCACTCCTCTCCAGTGGCTTCTCTGTTTCCCTCTCGGGACTCGTCCCTCGGGTCGGGTATTCTTCTGGTCATACGCGTTTTACCTAACGCGCTTTCTCCAGATGTTCCGAACGACCTTCGCGGTTTTCCGTCGCCGGAGACTCGCTTTCTCTCAGCTCTTCTGTAACTCTGTCATGGCCTTCACGTCTTTCCTCTGGCTCGAATTCTCGCAATCTTACCAGATTCTAGCCATTCTATCGACGACGCTAGTGTACTCGGTTGTATATGGTTACAGATTCTGGACCGGGTTTGGTTTACCCGGTTCAGCTTTCCCATCGTTCGTCGTGAATTGTCAGTTGGTTCTCGTGGGATGTAATCTCGTGTCTCACGCTGGGGTTCTTACGATGCACCTCATTAAAGGTGGATGCAATGGGATCGGCGCGTGGGGTTTAAACTGTGTCCTCAACGGTGCGATTTTGTTGCTTTTTCTTAACTTTTATGTTAGAATGCATTCACCGATGCGCCGCCGTATCCATACCAATTCGCCGGAGCTCAACGTTACCCAAAAGAATTAATTCTGTCGCCCGGCGATGAATTTGTCGGAAAGACTTAATAGTAATCTTTCTTTGTTGGCTACACATATTGTTGTTTTTTCCCTTACGTTTACAAATACTAATGACCTCATAGTTCTTAGTATATGTTGTTTATAGTTTTGATTAGAAACTAGATTTTAAAGTCCAACATTAACTAAATAATGTAAAAGATATAAAAGTATTTAACGATTGATGGGGATGTATTTCCAAATTAAATTACTTTTAATTTGGGAAAATATCAATGGGGGTTACTTTCTAGAGTTTATTTGTGATTTATGTCTCAAATTAGGTTAATATTTTACGCATGCATTGTAAACAATGTATCGAATCTATACTTTAGCTTTCGCAATTATTTGGCTATTTAGAGAATGACTCTTTTCGGACGAAAATGAAGCAATGTAGATATTTATTTGAACATGTGGATGGAATCAACAACTTTCGCAATATAAAACATGTGATGATTTGATGAATCAAGACCAATCTATTGTACATGTACAATAAATATCACATCCGATTAAATGATTGAATTGATAGTTTTAGGTAAACGTTAATCATTTTATGATCATGATGAGAAAACATAATTTTCTAAAAAGATTCCCATTTTAGGTGCGCATCTCTCCTTTTCTCAGGTCTTGTGAAGCTATTGATGCTCGTATTGAGGAATCCAACCTCCAAGAAGTCAAGAGGACAGAATTCAGTATGGACTTTACAACGTACATCTCCTACACGAGCTTGCTTCATGTTGACATATTCAAACCATCGAAAAGAAGAATTATGCAATGTCATTCATTTTAGACTGGCTAACCAGTGACCACCATGTTAAAGGTCATGGACTTAACAGCATGTAAAAACTATACTTGAAAAGTGGAGACTTTGTGACACTTAAATATGTGTTGGAGAACCGAACATTTTTCTTTTCCTTTTCTCAATCTATACACTCTAAGAACTATAACAAAGCCTTTTGTTTCTCTTTATCGTTTAAATTCCATTAAGGAAACGTACCGGTCAAGCGAATATGGTCAAGGGTTTGCCTCAGACCATGCTTAAGAATTGCTTAGTTACCTTGCCTGAACCCATCCCCATATGCCAATGAAGAATCCGACTCGATTTGGTGCTTGAAAAAATCACTAAGTTTCTTCTTAAAGTCAGACCTTTCGCCTTTCTTGGACGATGCTGAGTAAGAAGAAGAAGATGCAATGTCTATTAATGTAGAGCCAGCATAAGTCTCAGAATCCAACCACATGTGAGCTAAAACCTGACAGATCCCTTCTTCCACTTCTGGTCTAAGATTTGGATACCCTACTCATTCATACACAGAGCAACAAAGCATTTAGAAGACCCAATTATTATCAGAATGAAATGGCCAACAATTTCAATGGTTCTTCAAATTTTACCATTTAGTTGAAGCCACACATGCATCATCTCATGAGCAAGGATTAACCCGGTTAACAAACTGTAAGAGTGTCATAATAGGTATCTCATCAAGACAAATATTCGGTGTAGGAGTATGTTGAGAAAGTGTTTTTTTGGCTAGAACCTCTAAGGATTTTAGTAAGCCACCCCATTTGGCACCATCACAATCCCTTACCTGCAAAAACAATCAACTTCATGGCCTTGAAATCGAACATTTTTATTTCTTTTTAATCAGGGATCAAGGCATAGTTGGTAACAAAGAATCGAATTGAGATAAAAGATCCAACAGATAAAGTTGAAGAGTATGCATAGATATTCCAAGTAAACAAAAGAAACTGATTATAATGTTGTTTTTTTGGTCGCCGCAGACGGCTGCAGCTGCGGTTGCGGTCAATCTTGCGGTTGCGGTTGCGCCATATATTGTTCGTTTGTCGGCCGCCGGTAGTTGCGGTTGATCGCAGATTTTTAGTCGCACCGCTGTTTTAATCAGCGGTCGAAAAAATTGCGATGTAGGACGCAGCGTCTGACTGCTGCGTCTGCCGTAGGTACCTGCGGTAGCTAAACGAACAACAATCTACTGCAGCCGCAACCGCAATAACCTATGGCTGACAAACCAACATGACCTATCTCGGAAAACAGCAATTGAAGAAAGGTGTTATAGGGATTGCATCAGAATAAAAAAGGGTTACCTAAGCTTGAAGATTGAATTTGAAATAAGGAACCAAATTAGGATTTTATTATAAAGGAAGCTACAGAATAAAGCTAAGGTTCATCGAAATCGATACTCCTAAGAACGATCGACTTAATCTAGATCTGTTGTAGCTCAGTTTGGTAGAATGATTACAGGAACAGAGCCATTCATCATTCCCCCCAAAAAAAAGTTGAATCTTTATGAAGCTTCTGAAGAGTCCGACTCTAAAGGAATCTGGCTACAAGTAATAAACAGAGTACAGAGAAGATAACTCACAAGTTACCTGAAATATAAGAATAATCGAAGGTAAAAAATTTGCAAAATTTAACTGGCCCTTTGGATCAAAAATGAAAACCCAGTAGCCATGATTCTTCAACTTTATGGAGAAGAATAAGAAGATGGGAACGGTTACAAGTTACGTTTTTTTTTTTGGTTGGGGAGGTCAAGCAAGTGGGCACTTGTAAACAAAAAATAACCACATTATTGCGAAAGAGAAGACAAAAAGGTTATTAGAAACCAAATTGTTTGAAAAAATCAAGAGAGAAGAAAAATGAGGTGATGTTTAGTAGCATTAAAGTACTACTGACACAATCTTTGACTCTCTAATTAGTACTTTCTTCTTCACTTGCCTTTTGTTTCAACACCCCAACTTTGATTTCACTTTTGTATAGATAGTTGCATTTGATCATCACATTCACATATGTCACTCAAGAGTCAAGTCTTTCTGACTTCTACTACAAAAACATATTTTTTTTGTATTTTAACTAAGAAATTATTATAAAATGAAGTAAAAATATAAATAATTCCTAATATATTATTTAAGAAACTTTTTAATAAAATAATCTTATCATGACGTGTTAATAACAAAAATGTTATGATGACGTATCAACAGCTCAACGAGTTTCAGATTAAATATATAAAAGGATTTAAGTTACTACAATAATTATAATACATGTCATTGATATTAATTTGGTTATAGAATCAATATATTTTATTCAACTAACCAAAAAATAGTATTACATTTACAAAAACAATAATTTTTATTTTTTTAAATTTTTAATACATTAATTTATAAATAATTTTAAATAAATATAAATAGATTTAAGTTATTACATAATCCCTAATATATTATTTGAGAAAAAATTAAGAAAATAATATTACTCTCACGTATTATTAACAGAAATACCATGTTTACATTTCATTATTACAATAAATTTTAAACAAATATATAAATAAAATTAACTTATTCGTATAATTACAATATATGTCATTGTTATTAATTTGGTTAGAGTATTAATATATTTTATTAAACTAATCAAAAAATACTATTAAATTCATAAAAATATTTATTTTTTTCTTTCTTAATTTATATATACAAAATTAATGTTAAAAGTAATTTTAAATAAAAAATAAAAATTATATAAATATTTATATTTACTAATAAAATATAATTTACGAATATTTTTCCCACGCATGGCGTGGGTATAAATCTAGTATCTCACTTATTCAAGTAACAAATATATCATTTTTTATGCTTGGCTTCAAACTATATTCATTTTATTCACATATATAACCCAGCTTATATATTGACTATATATAATAACTAAGGTATTTACATCAATGGCCATTTTTTGTAAAATTGTTATCACCTGCTAACGAAATTTCATGACTATGCTTCTTAAGGCCCATATTGTAACAACGCGATGAATTAAACCCATTTATTATGGGTCGCAACTAGAGGCGACTTAAACAATATTGGGCTTTGTTCTCAAACTAAGAAGCCCATTTATGGGTGGAATAAAGATTCCAATATATGTTCCTATAATCCATATCCTCGTGGGAAATGAGAAAAAGAAAATTTAATATATCTTTTTTTGGGTTTACTTTCATCAACTACATAAACTTATGCGACTAAACTTATTTCCACCTGTACTTTTTGAGTCTTCATTTAACCACATAAACTGTATTTTTCTTTCATAAATTACACAAACTTCATAAATTCTTCTAATTGTAGAAATTCTAATAATGTTTATGCGTTAAATAGCTACTAAATCTAATTCTAATTCGAAAATCTAGTTTTAAATTGGGTTTATTTTTAAATTAAAACCAGATTTTCGAAGTAAAACAAAGTTTAATAACAATTTAACGTGTAAACATTAACGAAATTTCTGTAATTGGAATAATTTATAAAGTTTATGTAGGTTTACGGAAGAAAAACACAGTTTATGTAACTTATAAAAGACCCAAAAAGTATGAGTGAAAATAGATTTATTTGCATAAATTTGTGTAGTTGACGGAAGTAAACCTTACTTTTTTAGAAACACAAAAATACTTTGCACTTCACATGTTATAATAAATGCTTGTATGAATTTTTGGTTCAGAATGATGCAATTTTGAAATAAACAAATCACCAAGTCATTTAAACAATGACTAAAAATGCATATGGTTGGTTCAACCTACTGAAATCAATAACTTCAGTTATGTCGGATATATCAATTGAAATAATGAATTAATATCTGTGAATATATACAAAATATTTAAAACTATTTCTAGATCTTGGGAAAGAATCTAGAAATAAAAAATGAGGACATTCCAGAAGGTAAAGACAAGAACATTAATGCTTTAGGGCTGTACATGCGGCTACGTCATGCGGCCAAACGTTATTCGTTTGACCGCCGCAGATTTCTGCGGTCAAAAATTTTAATCGTTGCGAAATTATAGCATTTGCGATCAAACAATTATGATATAACATGCGGTGACAACATGCAGCGATCAAACGAACAACAATATTACAGCGTCTAACCACAGCGTCTGACCGCAGGTCGCTGCCGCAGACGCTGCGGCACACAAACTAACAACATTTTTTTAAAAAAGACACCATACTCATTCAAATCGAGAGTTTTTGTTTTATTAACCAAAGAGTTTATAAGTTTAGAAATAAACAGTCACATTAATGAGTTAAACACATTCATATAAATCATTGATGGATTCGATGATCGATCAAAACCTATAGCATCTATGTCATCATTTAAAACCTATTATCATTTATATAAATCTCAAGTATTATGATATTTTAAATTTGAAATTGTTTAGTTTTATGATAAAGGATGTTTAACCTTGTTTTTTTAATTTTATAAATTAAATAAAGAATTTTGTGAGATTGTAATCGTCGAGGAATACTAACGACTAGAGAAGTCCCAAATAAGAAACTTTCCGCACATTGCTAATTTGCAAATTGCTTCTACATGAATTGACTAAAACACCCCCAAACATAATTACACTATTCCACAAATGCAACATTACATTTAATGAAAATCCCAAAACTACCCTTCATTCCTCTATCGTGCTTAACTCCGCCGCGTAACATTTTCTCCTCCGACTACTACTAACACTACCTCCACCGTCACTTTTTCTCTCTTTCCTCCTCCCGGTTCCGGATCCCACTGTATCATCATTGGAGCCATCTCTCATTCGAAACTTATCAGCAACAATAGGATCGACGCATTTCCGGCGACAACCTCCTCCGCCACCACTACCGCTTCGCATGAGCGCAGAGCTAGCTTTAACGGCTAATGCAGCCATCTCCTCCGCTTTAAGTGGCTGACGAAGCCAACGAAGAGGAAGAGCAAAGTATATCTGACCGAGTTGAAGCTCTTCATCGGCGCTAATTGCGGAAACAGCGTCGTCGAAGTCCATATCGTCTGAGTTACAGATAAAACACATCGGATTCTTCTGTAACACGTATCCGACTTTCACGGGATTTGTAAACTCCATCATTCTTCCATCTTGCAAGATCAACTTCGCCGTCGCCACATGAGTTGACTCGGTCGAACTGCATATACCCATATATATGTTTATGAATATTCAGTGTGAAATGATTCTTGATAACTCGGTTTGTTGACTCGTGAGTCGTAACACGCGTTTTCCGGTGAAAGGTTATTTATTGATAAAGAACGAATAAATATTATGAGAAGAGATTTGTGTATAAATAGAGAGAAATTACGACAACAAAATAAAGCCACGTAGGATTTTGTCGTGTTGTGGATCAATAGAAGTGATGACAGGCTGTATAAGTGGTGGGAACGAAGACAGCTTTTGTGTTGCGTAGAGATTTTACCCTTTATCATTAGCTATAATTACAAAGTCAGGGACTGAGAACTTATTATCATTATTAAGGTTTACTTCCGTCAACTATACGAATTTATATGAATAAATCTATTTCTATCCGTATTTTTTTGGTCTTTTATAAGTTACATAAATTGTATTTTTCTTCCGTAAACTACATAAACTTCATAAATTATTCTAATTACAGAAATTTCGTTAATGTTTACACGTTAAATTGTTATTAAACCTTGTTTTAATTCAAAAATCTGGTTTCAATTTCAAAATAAACCCAAGTTAAAACCAAATTTTCGAATTAAAACTAAATTTAATAACTATTTAACGTATAAATATTAATAGAATTTCTATAATTAGAAGAGTTTATAAAGTTTGTGTAATTTATGAAAAAAAAATACAGTTTATGTAGTTAAAGGAAAACCCAAAAAGTACGGGTGGAAATAGATTCAATCGCATAAGTTTATATAGTTGACGGAAGAAAACCTTCGTTATTATGACTCTGTTGTATTATTTGTCTATTCTTCGTTTTAAAACTCTAAAGACATAAACCTGATTCACACCTGAAGACGTTAAAAGTATTAAAATAAAATAATAAAGTATACTTAAATTCTACACAATCTTTGAACTCAGGTTTACTTATTTTTGGTGAGTAGTTTATTAGTTAAAGTCGAGAATTTGTAATGGTCGTTCAGTCGTTGGGTGTGGGGCGGAGGCTTGCTGAAGTTAAGTGGAAATATTTAAAATGTTTACATCTAACAACTACACGAATTTATACGAATAAATTTATTTTTATACATATTTTTTGGGTTTTTTATAAATTATATAAACTGTGTTTTTCTTCTATAAACTACATAAATTTCATAAATTATTTCAATTACAAAAATTTCGTTAATATTTATATATTAAATTATTATTAAATCTTATTTTACTTCGAAAACCTGGTTTTAATTTCAAAAAGTTAAAACCAGATTTTCGAATTAGAACTAGATTTATTAGCTATTTAACGCATAACATTAATAAAATTTATGCAATTAGAAGAATTTATGAAGTTTGTGTAATTTATGAAAAAAATATAATTTATATAGTTAAAAGAAAATCCAAAAAGTACGTGTGGAAATAAATTTAGTCGCATAAGTTTGTGTAGTTGATGGAAGTAAACCCATTAAATTAAATTTCCGATGAACAATAACTTCAATATAACAACAGTATCCATTATAATATTGATGCACTTTATGACTAGGTGACAAATTTTAAATGTATTCTTGTTTCCTTTTTAAAAATTTAATTATGAATTTTCTTGTTACCTTTATAGCTATGATTTCCATTGACCTAGAAGCTGTTGGATCTCTTAATATAATTTAAGTAAGTAGGCTATTTGTAAATTATAAGATACATAGATTTTGTGTGTATATTTACATTTTTAAGGCCATTTGTTTATTTTTTTAGTATATATATTTCTAATTTCTTTTATTTGCATTAAAAACTTCTTTTTACGCTTCGATTATGATTAAAAATTATAAACGTTACTCTTTTATATTAATGCGTACAATTAAGATTTTTAGAAATTTTTCAGTGTTCAATTTTCATAAATGAATAAATAAGAAACAATTCAAACATAAAATCACATTACAAAATACAAATTAATATAAAATAGCAATAGAGAAATTCTCTAAAGTGATGTTTAATTCTCGTTAATAGTTTAATAATTTTTTAATACCAATAGATAAATAAATGATATATTTGTTACCTAAGTATTATATAAATCAATTCCGAACCAAACGATCATTTTCCATTTTTCCATTTTTTAAACACAATATAAAAGTTAAACGAAAAAACCTAAAAAAGTTTGTAAAACATTACGTTTCAAGTTGATTATGCATTACTTGCATGGTGGTTATAGTGATATCGGATGGTTCGACGAATTGCATATTTCGACTATTTTTGCTTTAGTAGATAAGCAAACGACACAATACTCAAAATCTACCAATCGGTCTCAAAGAAAGAAGCCAGAATTTGCCTACGTTGATGTCAACATTGAAAATTCTAAAATATATAGTGAATTTGAAACTGAGTGACAATAAAGTGGTCACTAAAGTTATGTGGAGTAATAATTAAGCACTTTTGTTGCCGACCATGGTTTTGTTTTTTTGTGAGTAGACTGGTTGCAGTTTTGGTGTGCCAAGTTGTGCTATGGACATGGCCGGGTCTAGGCCAAGCAAAGCAAGTCCATACTTGCAGCCCTCAATGTTAATATAAAAAAATCAGTCCTTATTTCAAAAGTATTCTTAGCACAAATGATAAATAAAAGTAAATTGTTTCATTGAGTTCTTCAGTTCGAGTCCTTCTAACAATAAAAAAATTTAAAAATTAGAACGGCCCAATTTTTTTTGTAATATAAAACGGCCCATTTTTTTTTACTTGCGGCCCTATTAAATTCAGGGCCGACTACTACTTTTATCTTTCTAATTTCTAAATGTAGAGGCATTTACCCAACCTAAACTGAAGGCTGGAGAAAATAAAGGAAAGAATGACATATGATAGTAAAAAAAGATTGAGAAAAATAACATTTAAACAGTTGTATTTAAATGATTTTACTGTGTTGATACAGTATTCAGTCTAACTTTGAGATATGTGTACTTTAGAGAAGCAATATAAATCTTAAAATAATTATTTATTTTAAACAAATTATAATTATATTTGGATTTTTTCTAATTTAAAACTTTTTTTATTACAATAAATTTTAATTTTAAATTTGTTATATTATTAAAAAATTTGAAATAATGATAATAATTATAAAATAAAAAATTTAAAAGATAATGTTTAAAAGAATGAGCATTTTTAAACACTACACCGTTGATATAAACGGAACTTACAATGAGAATACATCATTTGTATGGATAATCTTGTTCGTCTGCTTGTCAGAAACGGGTGTGGATGTGCATGCGGTCAACTATATAGTTGTGGCTGCGTTAGATGTTGTTCATTTATCTCATACCCACTGTTGTGGTTATGGTTGATCGTAAATTTTTAATCAAAACGTTGTTTTAATTACCGGTCAAAAAATTACGATAAAAACAAACCGTATGAACCGATGTATATATCTTATGTACTTACATTATATAAATGAACAACAATTTACTACTACCGCAGTTGTAAAAATTTGCGACAGATAAACGAACAATAATCTATTAATACCGTAGTTGTAATAAATTGCGAGAGATAAACGAACAATAATCTATTAATACTAACAAAAGAATATGAGCAATTTAACAAAAGACGTGGCCACAAGACTCATGATCGTCCACGGAACATATCGAGCGCAAGAGCCATAAGATGCAAATGCGGCATAAACCAATACATCCACGTGTCATATTTTCATGCAATGAGATGCCACGATCCACTAGATGGTCGGGTTGCAGAAGAACCCGACAATAGTTTATTGGCGATGGCGTAATAAACAGATCTCTTATTGTTCTTGCTTTCTTCGGATGTAGTTAGTCAATGTCGACAAAAATGGTTAAATGTCAACTCTATCACAGCTATGCCAACCAGAAACGAAGAGCTGTTTACTATTATTTTCATGGTTCTTTGGTCAAACCATGCACCACTCTAAATCTAGTAATTATAATTACTTCAAGTTGACGATTATGGAGCAATAATTGATCGTTTTACACACTAAAATCGGTCATCTAAACTCTGTCAACTGATATAAACTATAGACATTATGTTCACTTTTGTGTTATTTAACAAGTTTGAAGTACGTAGTTTTTTCCAAATAAAAGCATAGAAGGAGAGAGGGCCGGGCCTGGGCCCAAACAAAGCAAGCCCATGCTTGCGGTCCTCACTATTAATATAAAAAATCAGCCTTTATTTCAAAAGTATTCTTAGCACAAATGGTAAATAAAAGTAAACTGCTTTTTTGAATTTTTCAGTTCGAATCCTTATAACAACAACAAATTTTAAAAATTAGAACGCCAGTTTTTTTATAGTATAAAACAGTTCACTTTTTTTTTTTTGCTTGTAACCCTATTAAATTTAGGGCCGGCTCTGGAACATGACAAGTAATAGATGAGCTTAATAGAATGTGCCATTTTTGAAAAAGGAATGTTTGTTAGTTGTAATACATTAACAATCTGTGTGTTTAGTTTTGTTATACAATATAATGTCTCTGTTCTCTGTTATACATACATTTTTTTTGTAAATAGTGTAAATAAACATGGGTTTGTGAAATTTATTAATGATTATTATTTCACATGCTCCATGCCTTTTGAAGCTTCATGGATGCTCCCTCTTACGGGTCTCATCACCCCAAAAGTGAGAAGATTGAACCAATTATTATTTCTTTGACTTACCAACAACATAATGCTTTATAACAATAATATTATACGTTATAAAATTGTATATATTCTATTTAATTAGCTATATACATAAGTCTTGCTATTCAATTTTGAATTGAGATCGTTTGTTTTTTTGTTTGCCTCCATATAACAGTTGGAAATTTCAGTCGAATAGAGTTTTAAAATTCGTTTTTAAAATCAAGTGAATATATTGCTATGAATTTTTGTAGCTATGTTACAAAATTATTTGAGTCAAATTATTCGGGCCTTTTCGAAAAGGTTAAAGTTCTCGTTTAACATGTGCATTTGTACTATTTTGGTTGTATTTGTGAAGATTACATCTACATTGCATCCATCATTATGCTTTAAAAATTATTAGATTCATACTCATGCCTAGGAAAAATATTAGTAAATTATATTTTATTAGTAAATATAAATTAAATATTTATATAATTTTAACTTTTATTTAAAATTACTTTTAATATTAATTTTTGTATATACAAATTAAGAAAAGAAAAATAATTATTTTTTACGAATTTAATAGTATTTTTTGTTAGTTTAATAAAATATATTAATTCTCTAACCAAATTAATAACAATGATATAATTATAATTATTTTAATAAGTTAAACTCATTTTTATATTTATTTGAAATTTACTGTAGTGATGACACGTCAGAGTAAGGTTATTTTCTTAAAATATTTCTCAAATAATATATTAGAGATTACGGTAGTAACTTAAATCTATTTATATTTATTTGAAATTATTTATAAATTAACATATAAAAAATTTAAAAAAATAAAAATTATTGTTTTTACAAATATAATAGTATTNCTACTAAATCTAATTTTAATTCGAAAATCTGGTTTTAAATTGAGTTTATTTTGAAATTAAAACCAAATTTTCGAAGTAAAACAAAATTTAATAACAATTTAACGTGTAAACATTAACGAAATTTCTGTAATTGGAATAATTTATAAATTTTATGTAGGTTTACGGAAGAAAAACACAGTTTATGTAACTTATAAAAGACCCAAAAAATACGAGTGAAAATAGGTTTATTCGCATAAATTTGTGTAGTTGACGGAAGTAAACCATACTTTTTTATAAACACAAAAATACTTTGCACTTCACATGTTATAATAAATGCTTGTATGAATTTTTGGTTCAGAATGATGCAATTTTGAAATAAACAAATCACCAAGTCATTTAAACAATGACTAAAAATGCATATGGTTGGTTCAACCTACTGAAATCAATAACTTCAGTTATGTCGGATATATCAATTGAAATAATGAATTAATATCTGTGAATATATACAAAATATTTAAAACTATTTCTAGATCTTGGGAAAGAATCTAGAAATAAAAAATGAGGACATTCCAGAAGGTAAAGACAAGAACATTAATGCTTTCTTAAAAAGACACAATACTCATTCAAATCGAGAGTTTTTGTTTTATTAACCAAATAGTTTATAAGTTTAGAAATAAACAGTCACATTAATGAGTTAAACACATTCATATAAATCATTGATGGATTCGATGATCGATCAAACCTATTGCATCTATGTCATCATTAAAACCTATTATCATTTATATAAACCTATAAATTAAGCTTATTTATATATTTATTTAAAATTTATTGTAGTGGTAACACGTCAAAATAATATTTTTCTTAATAACACGTCAAAGTAATGTTATTTTCTTAAAATATTTCTTAAATAATATATTAGGGATTACGGTACTAACTTAAATCTATTTATATTTATTTGAAATTATTTATTAATTAACGTATAAAAAGTTTAAGGAAATAAAAATTATTGTTTTTGTAAATGTAATACTATTTTTTGGTTAGTTAAATCAAATATATTTATTCTCTAACCAATATAATATC
Organism: Pugionium dolabratum; assembly: GCA_018901945.1. NCBI lineage: Eukaryota > Viridiplantae > Streptophyta > Magnoliopsida > Brassicales > Brassicaceae > Pugionium > Pugionium dolabratum. The sequence continues at coordinate 131,617 of JAEVFF010000097.1, read as the reverse complement.
AATGACATGTATTGTAATTATTCTAGTAACTTAAACTCTTTTATATATTTAATTTGAAACTCGCTGTGGTGTTGACACGTCAGCATAGTATTTTTGTTATTAACACGTCAGATTAAGATTATTTTGTTAAAAAGTTTCTCAAATAATATATTAAAGATATTATGATATTTAAATGATATTTTAAATTTGAAATTGTTTAGTTTTATGATAAAAGATGTTTAACCTTGTTTTTTAATTTTATAAATTAAATAAAGAATTTTGTGAGATTGTGATACTAACGACTAGAGAAGTCCCAAATAAGAAACTTTCCGCACATTGCTAATTTGCAAATTGCTTCTACATGAATTGACTAAAACACCCCCAAACATAATTACACTATTCCACAAATGCAACACCACATTTAATGAAAATCCCAAAACTACCCTTCATTCCTCTATCGTGCTTAACTCCGCCGCGTAACATTTTCTCCTCCGACTACTACTAACACTACCTCCACCGTCACTTTTTCTCTCTTTCCTCCTCCCGGTTCCGGATCCCACTGTATCATCATTGGAGCCATCTCTCATTCGAAACTTATCAGCAACAATAGGATCGACGCATTTCCGGCGACAACCTCCTCCGCCACCACTACCGCTTCGCATGAGCGCAGAGCTAGCTTTAACGGCTAATGCAGCCATCTCCTCCGCTTTAAGTGGCTGACGAAGCCACCGAAGAGGAAGAGCAAAGTATATCTGACCGAGTTGAAGCTCTTCATCGGCGCTAATTGCGGAAACAGCGTCGTCGAAGTCCATATCGTCTGAGTTACAGATAAAACACATCGGATTCTTCTGTAACACGTATCCGACTTTCACGGGATTTGTAAACTCCATCATTCTTCCATCTTGCAAGATCAACTTCGCCGTCGCCACATGAGTTGACTCGGTCGAACTGCATATACCCATATATATGTTTATGAATATTCAGTGTGAAATGATTCTTGATAACTCGGTTTATTGACTCGTGAGTCGTAACACACGTTTTCCGGTGAAAGGTTATTTATTGATAAAGAAGGAATAAATATTATGTGAAGAGATTTGTGTATAAATAGAGAGAAACTACGACAACAAAATAAAGCCACGTAGGATTTTGTCGTGTTGTGGATCAATGGAAGTGATGACAGGCTGTATAAGTGGTGGGAACGAAGACAGCTTTTGTGTTGCGTAGAGATTTTACCCTTTATCATTAGCTATAATTACAAAGTCAGGGACTGAGAACTTATTATCATTATTATGACTGTTGTATCATTTCTGTATTCTTCGTTTTAAAACTCTAAAGACATAAACCTGATTCACACCTGAAGACGTTAAAAGTATTAAAATAAAATAATAAAGTATACTTCAATTCTACATAATCTTTGAACTCAGGTTTACTTATTTTTGGTGAGTAGTTTATTAGTTAAAGTCGAGAATTTGTAATGGTCGTTCAGTCGTTGGGTGTGGGGCGGAGGCTTGCTGAACTTAAGTGGAAATATTTAAAATGATTTACTTCTAAATTTATACGAATAAATTTATTTTTATACATATTTTTTGGATTTTTTATAAATTACATAAACTGTGTTTTTCTTCCATAAACTACATAAATTTCATAAATTATTCTAATTACAAAAATTTCGTTAATGTTTATATATTAAATTATTATTAAATTTTATTTTACTTCGAAAGCATGGTTTTAATTTCAAAATAAACCCAACTTAAAACCAGATTTTCGAATTATAACTACATTTATTAGCTATTTAACGCATAAACATTAATAAAATTTATGCAATTAGAAAAATTTATGAAGTTAGTGTAATTTATGAAAAAAATATAGTTTATGTAGTTAAAAAAAATCCAAAAAATACGAGTGGAAATAAATTTAGTCGCATAAGTTTGTGTAGTTGGCGGAAGTAAACCCATTAAATTAAATTTCCGATGAACAATAACTTCAATATAACAACCGTATCCATTATAATATTGATGCACTTTATGACTACGTGACAAATTTTAAATGTATTCTTGTTTCCTTTTTAAAATTTTAATTATGAATTTTCTTGTTACTTTTATAGCTATGATTTCCATTGACCTAGAAGCTGTTGGATCTCTTAATATAATTTAAGTAAGTAGGCTATTTGTAAATTATAAGATACATAGATTTTGTGTGTATATTTACATTTCTAAGGCCATTTGTTTATTTTTTTCGTATATACATTTCTAATTTCTTTTATTTGCTTTAAAAACTTCTTTTTACGCTTCGATTATGATTAAAAATTATAAACGTTACTCTTTTATATTAATGCGTACAATTAAGAATTTTTAGAAATTTTTCAGTGTTCAATTTTCATAAATGAATAAATAAGAAACAATTCAAACATAAAATCACATTACAAAATACAAATTAATATAAAATAGCAATAGAGAAATTCTCTAAAGTGATGTTTAATTCTCGTTAATAGTTTAATAATTTTTTAATACCAATAGATAAATAAATGATATATTTGTTACCTAAGTATTATATAAATCAATTCCGAACCAAACGATCATTTTCCATTTTTCCATTTTTTAAACACAATATAAAAGTTAAACGAAAAAACCTAAAAATTTTGTAAAACATTACGTTTCAAGTTGATTATGCATTACTTGCATGGTGGTTATAGTGATATCGGATGGTTCGACGAATTGCATTTTTCGACTATTTTTGATTTAGTAGATAAGCAAACGACACAATACTCAAAATCTACCAATCGGTCTCAAAGAAAGAAGCCAGAATTTGCCTACGTTGATGTCAACATTGAAAATTCTAAAATATATAGTGAATTTGAAACTGAGTGATAATAAAGTGGTCACTAAAGTTATGTGGAGTAATAATTAAGCACTTTTGTTGCCGACCATGGTTTTGTTTTTTTGTGAGTAGACTGGTTGCAGTTTTGGTGTGCCAAGTTGTGTTATGGTCAGGGCCGGGCCTGGGCCCAAGCAAAGCAAGTCCGTGCTTGCAGTTCTCAATGTTAATATAAAAAAATCAGCCCTTATTTCAAAAGTACTCTTAGCATAAATGGTAAATAAAAGTAAATTGTTTCATTGAGTTCTTCAGTTCGAGTTCTTCTAACAATAAAAAAATTTAAAAATTAGAACGGCCCAATTTTTTTTGTAATATAAAACGGCCCATTTTTTTTTTTGCTTGCGGCCCTATTAAATTCAGGGCCGACTACTACTTTTATCTTTCTAATTTCTAAATGTAGAGGCATTTACCCAACCTAAACTGAAGGCTGGAGAAAATAAAGGAAAGAATGACATATGATAGTAAAAAAAGATTGAGAAAAATAACATTTAAACAGTTGTATTTAAATGATTTTACTGTGTTGATACAGTATTCAGTCTAACTTTGAGATATGTGTATTTTAGAGAAGCAATATAAATCTTAAAATAATTATTTATTTTAAACAAATTATAATTATATTTGGATTTTTTCTAATTTAAAACTTTTTTTTATTACAATAAATTTTAATTTTAAATTTGTTATATTATTAAAAAATTTGAAATAATGATAATAATTATAAAATAAAAAATTTAAAAGATAATGTTTAAAAGAATGAGCATTTTTAAACACTACACCGTTGATATAAACGGAACTTACAATGAGAATACATCATTTGTATGGATAATCTTGTTCGTCTGCTTGTCAGAAACGGGTGTGGATGTGCATGCGGTCAACTATATAGTTGTGGCTGCGTTAGATGTTGTTCATTTATCTCATACCCACGGTTGTGGTTATGGTTGATCGTAAATTTTTAATCAAAACGTTGTTTTAATTACCGGTCAAAAAATTACGATAAAAACAAACCGTCTAACCGATGTATATATCTTATGTACTTACATTATATAAATGAACAACAATTTACTACTACCGCAGTTGTAAAAATTTGCGACAGATAAACGAACAATAATCTATTAATACCGTAGTTGTAATAAATTGCGAGAGATAAACGAACAATAATCTATTAATACTAACAAAAGAATATGAGCAATTTAACAAAAGACGTGGCCACAAGACTCATGATCGTCCACGGAACATATCGAGCGCAAGAGCCATAAGATGCAAATGCGGCACAAACCAATACATCCACGTGTCATATTTTCATGCAATGAGATGCCACGTTCCATTAGATGGTCGGGTTACAGAAGAACCCGACAATAGTTTATTGGCGATGGCGTAATAAACAGATCTCTTATTGTTCTTGCTTTCTTCGGATATAGTTAGTCAATGTCGACAGAAATGGTTAAATGTCAACTCTATCACAGCGATGCCAACCAGAAACGAAGAGCTGTTTACTATTATTTTCATGGTTCTTTGGTCAAACCATGCACCACTCTAAATCTAGTAATTATAATTTACTTCAAGTTGACGATTATGGAGCAATAATTGATCGTTTTACACACTAAAATCGGTCATCTAAACTCTGTCAACTGATATAAACTATAGACATTATGTTCACTTTGTGTTATTTAACAAGTTTGAAGTACGTAGTTTTCTCCAAATAAAAGCATAGAAGGACAGAGGGCCGGGCCTGGGCCCAAACAAAGCAAGCTCATGTTTACGGTCTTCACTATTAATATAAAAAAATCAGCCCTTATTTCAAAAGTACTTTTAGCACAAAAGTAAATAAAAGTAAACTGCTTTCTTGAGTTTTTCGGTTCGAATCCTTATAACAACAACAAATTTTAAAAATTAGAACGACCAGTTTTTTTATAGTATAAAACAGCCCATTTTTTTTTACTTGTAGCCCTATTAAATTCAAGGCCGACTCTAGAAGGACATCACAAGTAATAGATGAGCTTAATAGAATGTGCCATTTTTGAAAAAGGAATGTTTGTTAGTTGTAATACATTAACAATCTGTGTGTTTAGTTTTGTTATACAATATAACTAGATTTATACCCACGCCATGCGTGGGGAAAAATATTCATAAATTATATTTTATTAGTAAATATAAATTAAATATTTATATAATTTTAATTTTTATTTAAAATTATTTTTAATATTAATTGTTGTATATGTAAATTAAGGAAAAAAATAATTGTTTTTAACGCATTTAATAATATTTTTGGTTAGTTTAATAAAATATATTGATTCTCTAACCATATTAATAACAATGGCATATATTGTAATTATTCTAGTAAGTAAAACCTATTTATATATTTATTTGAAACTCATTGTGGTGATGACACGTCAGCATGGTATTTCTGTTAATAACACGTTAGGATAAAGTTATTTTCTAAAAATAATTCTCAAATAATATATTAGGAATGTCTCTGTTCTCTGTTATACATACATTTTTTTGTAAATAGTCTAAATAAACATGGGTTTGTGAAATTTATTAATGATTATTATTTCACATGCTCCATGCCTTTTGAAGCTTCATGGATGCTCCCTCTTACGGGTCTCATCACCCCAAAAGTGAGAAGATTGAACCAATTATTACTTCTTTGACTTACCAACAACATAATGCTTTATAACAATAATATTATACGTTATAAAATTATATATTCTATTTAAATAGCTATATATATAAGTCTTGCTATTCAATTTTGAATTGAGATCGTTTGTTTTTTTGTTTGCCTCCATATAACAGTTGGAAATTTCAGTCGAATAGAGTTTTAAAATTCGTTTTTAAAATCAAGTGAAAAATATATTCCTATGAATTTTTGTAGCTATGTTACAAAATTATTTGAGTCAAATTATTCGGGCCTTTTCGAAAAGGTTAAAGTTCTCGTTTAACATGTGCATTTGTACTATTTTGGTTGTATTTGTGAAGATTACATCTACATACGTTAATGCATCCATCATTATGCTTTAAGAAATTATTAGATTCATACTTACGCCATGCGTGGAAAAAATATTAATAAATTATATTTTATTAGTAAATATAAATTAAATATTTATATAATTTTAACTTTTATTTAAAATTATTTTTAATATTAATTTTTGTATATACAAATTAAGAAAATAAAAATAATTATTTTTTACGAATTTAATACTATTTTTTTGTTAGTTTAATAAAATATATTAATTCTTTAACCAAATTAATAACAATAGAGAAATACCCTAGATTAGCACTAAATAAAGTTTTAGTGCCAATAATAGCACTCAATTCAAAAACTCACATAAATAGCATTTCAAAAAATAAAAAAGACCAAAATATCCTTAATTTAAGTCAATGTTCGATTCCCTTCCCAAGTAAAGATTTTACTATTTTAATTGCATAAGTGTATATATATTACATAAAATATAATATGCTGATTAGTTATAGTATCACAGTGGTTACACACTACTTCCTTCCCAACATAGGTTTAAGGTTCGATCCCCCTGCAGAGCTATTAATAAAGTTTTTGCTATTTTACTTAAAGTACTGTATATATATTAAAAAAAAATATTATATGTTGATTAGTTACATCAGCATATTGGGTTACACACTCTTTCTCTTACCCAATTGTCTAAGGTTCGATTTGCATAATTGCAACTTTTAAAAATTTTTATTTTATTTAGGAAACGGTTCCTTAATATTAAGAAATCTTTACTTAATTTAGGTTATTAGTCATATTTTATGCAAAATTTAGGAAGGCTCTATCCAAATTTAGGAAGTATCTCTTACGTTTTAAGAATTCCTTCCTAAAACGTGAAATTAAATGAGTAACAATGTTTATCCACCACGTTGTTCTAACTGTTTTCATCAATAGTGTTTATCCAAAAAACAACAGTAAGAATGTTCATCTAAAAAACATCAGTAAAAATGTTTATCAACAATCACAAATACAAGTTATAAACAAAAACATCAAAATGAAAATTTACAAACTAAGATTTATCACCAAACTCATAAAAGATGTCAAATGCCAACTTCGTTATTATGTCTTCTTATGCACCATCGAATGATATTCAATTCCCATTGAATGATATTCAATCATTTTGATCACAAAAAGAGAACAATTGGCATCGGTTTTCGTCATAAAAAAAAATTATATTTGCATCTCTCTCAAAATCTCATTAACGAGCTCAATCTTGATCCATGAGAATTTTCACAGTAATATCCTGATATTGGAAGAGAATAATTTTGCAATCACCAAAATTAGAATATTTCTTAAGATATCAGTGAAAAACTTAAACAGGAATTTAAATTTATGATTTAAAAAAGTTTAATTTAAACTAAAGATAGATATATATACAAAACAAAATGCTTATATGTCAGTTAGTTACAGTAGCATAGTGGTTACACACTCCTTCTCTTATATAATGGTCCAAGGTTCGATCCCCCTTTGAGTTGATTTCAAATTTTGCAGAATATTAGGTTAAAGATACATAAGGTTATTTTAGTATTTTTCACATAAAAAATGCTATTTGTGGGAATTTAGGTTTGTGATGCTAATTTAGTCACTAAAACATTATTTAGTGCTAAATTAGTCAATTGCCCATAATATAATTATAATTTTTCTGATAAGTTAAACTCATTTATATATTTATTTGAAATTTACTGTAGTGATGACATGTAATCATGCTATTTCTGTTAATAACAAGTCAGAGTAAAGTTATTTTGTTAAAAGATTTCTCAAATAATATATTAGGGATTACGGTAGTAACTTAAATATATTTATATTTATTTAAAATTATTTATAAATTAACGTATAAAAAATTTAAAGAAATAAAAATTATTATTTTTGCAAATATAATAGTATTTTTTTGGTTAGTTGAGTAAATTATATTTATTTTCTAACCAAATTAATATCAGTGGCATCTATTGTAATTATTCTAGTAACTTAAATCCTTTTATATATTTAATCTGAAACTCGTTGTAATGTTGATACGTCATCATGACATTTTTGTTATTAACACGTCAGGGTAAAATGTTATTTTGTTTAAAAGTTTCTCAAATAATATATTAGGGATGCTTAAAAATTTGGTTAGTTTCAAGAAGTTTTATGGTATGTTATTTTTTTTATGTTTTAAAACTGTATTTCTTACTATTCAAAAGACGTTTTGTTTAATGTTTTCACATTGTTGGAAGCTGAATTTAACATATATTTTGTGTAAAAATAAAGTAAAAAAAAAAACACAATGTATTTAGTTCTATTATTTTTGTCATTCAGAAACTTTATCAAATTTTCATTTTTAAATTTTCGAAAACTGCATCCATTAATATATTTTAATCGTGTTAATTAAAACATAACTAAAACAATAAAATTTCCCATTTTATTTAGCTGGCATTCTTTTGCTATATTAATTAAAAATGTATTCTATTTTAACGAATTTGGGGTAAATTATGGTAAAAGATGTCTTTTCGTATATTTTATTTATGATTAACGAAAAAAATGTTACCATCTAAGTCAAATTCACTTAGTTGTTGATATAAAAATGTTAAATGTTCTTAATCATAGAACATACTAATTAATTAATGGAATAAAAATCGTAAAAGAATGATGCTCGTCACTTTCTTATGTTAAAGTGATTTGTGAGTAGAAAAAGCTGTTCAATTTTAATTTTATTTTGTCTGCAGTTTGTTGTTCCATTCTATATTCAAAAAGCAGAAGCGACAAACGACATGGAGTGATGAAATACTTGAGAAAAAAAAATATCCATACACTAAAATTATTATTATTTATAAAGTTAAAAGATATGATTCATACAATATGGAATAAATTGATTTTCATGATTTTATATAATTTAATATAGTGGGTCTCCTTTTTGTCCAATAATCTATTGTTCTTTAGATTCATTGAAAAAAAAAGCTCTCATACTTGTCATTGCCATGAAACTTCCAATCTTTTAACTTTAATCGAAACTTAGATTCAAAAGTTTCATCATCATGAAAGGTTGTCTTGGGCCCTCTTATATTTTTAAGAATTCTTCCTAATTGTGGTTCATAAATCTTTCAATTATCGATACATCTCCATAGAATCTAAAGTTTACTTCCGTCAATTACACGAATTTATACGAATAAACCTATTTTTATTCGTATTTTTTGGGTCTTTTATAAGTTACATAAATTATGTTTTTCTTTCGTAAACTACATAAACTTTATAAATTATTCCAATTACAGAAATTTCGTTAATGTTTACACGTTAAATTGTTATTAAACTTTGTTTTACTTCGAAAATCTGGTTTTAATTTTAAAATAAACCCAATTCAAAACCAGATTTTCGAATTAGAACCAGATTTAGTAGCTATTTAACGCATAAACATTATTAGAATTTCTGCAATTAGAAGAATTTAGAGTAATACCATAAAATAACACCTTTTAAAGTTTTTCTTCCAAATCTAGCATCATAAAATTAAATTCCCAAAATAGCACAAATACTTATGTGAAAATACTTATTTATTCTAAATAAATTATACATAAACTTAAAGTATTATATTTGGGTTCATTATTTCCAATTTATGGTTTAATTTCTTTCTATTAAAATATAGTTTTAATGCATTTTAATCTTAAATTTGTGCTATTATTGGAAATTTAAACTAATGATGCTATTTTGGAACAAAAACTTAGAAAAGTGCTATTTTAGACATTTGTCCAAGAATTTATGAAGTTTGTGTAATTTATGAAAGAAAAATACAGTTTATGTAGTTAAAGAAAGACTCAAAAAGTACAGGTGAAAATAGATTTAGTCGCATAAGTTTGTGTAGTTGACGGAAGTAAACCCTAGAATTTACTGTTGATTAAATAAATTGCTTTGATATGATTTTTATTTATAACGAGATATAAAAATTTGTTTATGCAAGATTTTGGAACTTTTAACAAAGAGAAGAATAATATATATAAGAACTCACGTACGGAGCACATGAAGGTATGTAAATGTGCATGAACTTGACACAAGCCGGTGCCTTAGTAATAATAACAACGAATATTTTAAAATCTCATCATTTATAAGAAATGAAACAAAAATCTATTATTGTTAAATGAATTAATTGGATTCATCTGTATGTATGTATGCCAGTACAGATAAAATATACATATCTAAATCTAAACATTTTTTTGAGATTTAAGATTTGACACAGTTTAGATCTTCATATCTCCCATTTATTAAATGAGAAATCTATTTTTCAGAAATATTGTCAGATAATCTGTATTAAATGAGAAATCTATTGTTCAGAAATATTGTCAGATAATCTATACAGTAATATATAGTAATTAAATCCAATAGAGTTGGCGTCGTAAATTGTTTTCGAGTTTTAACTTTAAATTCAAAATTTTAAAGAAAATATTTTACTTATAACTATTGGGACATTTCGATGACAAATCGATAAAAATTGATCAATAAAAAACTTAATAAGTTTTTGGTTTAATTATTTCACTAATTAGTTCAAAATGTCGGTTTAAAGAAATATATATATTTATTTTAGATAGAAAATACTTAAAAATGGAAGTAATATTTACATTAAACTTTTGGAGTAAAAACTAAAATAAGACAAATACAGATTTACATTTATCAAAATTTTACTTTTGTTTGTTTATTGTTTATTGTTAATAAAAAAAAAATTGGATTTCCTTTGAAGAGCCATCAAAATAAATCATAAGACAGTTAGATAAATAGTAATACTCAAAATATCATATTTTTACAATTATTTTCTAAATTTAGTATATTAAAAATAAAATTTCTAAAATAATACAAATGTAAAAATAATTATTTATATTAAATAAACTATATATAAAATTAAAATATAATGATTGAATTCATTTTTACCAATTTAAAATTTCAATTTTTTTATTAAAAAAGAATTTTAATTATTTTACTATTAAATTTGTGATATTTAAAAAAATTAAATCATTAATGTTATATTTATAATAAAAACTTTTAAAAAAATACTATTTTCGTCAATTGCCATTCAATATAAATCATGATGATTTTATATCCGACATAATTTATACTGGTTTTACGGTTTAATTGGTAGTTAACCTGACTGAATTAGCCTAATTTTGACCGAACTGATTTTATATGGACCGGTTCAATGTGGAATTTGCTTAAAAATCAAAACTTAGTAGGACCCTCACCTGTAAAGTTTTGGCCTACTACAACATACTACAATAGTTTGAGGTGCGACCACAACCTCAATTACCCAAAATAAAAATTTAAGTGGAGTCTAAGTTAAACAAGAAACAAAAGGAACCAACAAATTTTGCAGAATATTGTGAAAGATAAGCTGAACTTAACCATAAATTCAGAAAACTTGGCCAATTCTTTAGAGTGGATATACCATTATTAGATAAGTAATATAAGTTAGTGCATAGACTAAAATAAAGCTTTATCCTTTAATGGCTAATGTGATTTGGATATCCATCGTTCTCATATGGTCCATGACAGATGTTATAGTGGGATGAGTCATTGCAGAAATTAAGGCTAATATAAATGTATGGAATGTATTACAATTTGAATGGTTCCTGGATTGTATTTTGATAGTAACCAATCAAAAATCCACTATGTGACCTATGTCTACTAGTAGCCACAATTATTTCATTTGGTACAACTTTTCGTAACAATTGGTTCACTAGATTCATACCCACGTCATGCAGGAGAAAAATATTCGTAAATTATATTTTATTAGTAAATATAAATTAAATATTTATATAATTTTAACTTTTATTTAAAATTATTTTTAACATTAATTTTTGTATATACAAATTAAGAAAAGAAAAATAATTATTTTTTACGAATTTAATAGTTTTGTTTTTGTTAGTTTAATAAAATATATTAATTATATAACCAAATTAATAACAATAAGTTAAACTCATTTATATATTTATTTAAAATTTATTTTAGTAATAACACGTCAGAGTAAAGTTATTTTATTAAAATGTTGCTCAAATAATGTATTAAGGATTATTGTAGTAACTTAATTCTATTTATATTTATTTAAAACTATCTATAAATTAATGTATAAACAATTTAAAGAAATAAAAAGTATTGTTTTTGCAAATGTGATAGTATTTTTTGGTTAGTTGAATAAATATATTTATTCTCTAACCAAATTAATATCAGTAGCATGTATTATAATTATTCTAGTAATTTAAACTCTTTTATATACTTAAACTGAAACTCGATGTGGTGTTGACACATTAACATGATATTTTTGTTATATTTTTGTTATTAAGATGTGAGGGTAAGGTTTCCTAATCAAATTAAAATGTTAACTTGTGTTCATGGTTTCGAACTTTATTTTTGTGGTAGAAGCAATTTCATTTTGAGTTTTGATACGAACAGAAAATAAATTAGAAGATTAAGTATGGAGTTTTTGATGATAATTGCGTAAGCTTTAATTAGGGCTAACGTCACGCTCCATGGTGACACTAAACTCATGTCTGTAACTAAATAACTGTTACACAACATTGATAAGTCTCTCTGTTTTCGAAACGTTATTTTCCAATTTTAACTGACAGTTTTGATTTAATTCCAGAAGGCAGTGTAAGCGTAGAAATCAAAGTCATCATCGAAGCACAAACAGAGTCAGTCCGAGACGAAGAACAAAGCTTGAGCTGGTTCCAAACGACATCGTCGTAACATCTCCATGAACAAAACCCTTGTTAACGCCTCTCTTCCTCGATTTTCCATTTCTTGATTTTCTAAGAGATTTGAATTTTGATTGAGGAGAGAAGACTGAATTAAGAAACAGAACAAAGGGTTCTCTGGTTTTCAGACAAGGGAAGTAAAAAGACAGAAGTAAATGTGACAACAATGGGGTCAAAAGGCAAATGACTTGCTTAATTTTGATTATTTTTCTGACTACTTATTAACCAGAAATCATTGTGCTAACAACAGATTATCCAAATCTACAAATTTGATAAGTTAACTTAAAGCCTAAAGTGAAACAGCTATTCAAAAAGTGTCATCAAATGGAGTTCCACATGTACTATGAACTGGAAACAATATTCTTCTACGGAATCATAATATTGACCCAAAAAAACAAACAGTTTCTCTAAACAATATATGTTTTATTGCTCAAGTCGGGCATACCAGATTCCTTGGATCTTGACATCTTTTGGAGTCTTAGCACCCAAATCAGTATCGGAAGGTTGAATACTCTCGAAAACACCGATCACTTCACCACTCTCGGGATTACTCTTTGTAACACTAAGTGTTATTTTACCAATTGAAGCAGTTGTGTTCTTGTTATTTTCCTTGGCTAGCTCTTCATCGTCTCCTCTAGCAGGTAATGCAACTGCATTATCATAGCCAGTAGAGCCACCACGACCTTTAGGGTCCAAGAAAGACGACCCTCTATAAGATGGTACTAGGAAATCTCCTCCAAAACTCTCTGGTTTACCCGATGCTACGAGTTGCTTAATCGTGAACAAGAATGGTACACGCTCCCCACCTGGCAGTTGTACAGTCACTGCAGCATAATCAATACCGTCTTTCTCTATAAACTTCACCGTTCCATCAGGTGCTACCTATTGATTCACTTAGTACCAAAGATAAGACTTTTTATGGATTAGTTTAATGTATGAAAGGTTGAGCAGCTAGATTTACTTCAAAAGGGCCTTCGATTTCGTCGAGTGTGTAGGTAAGACGTGTCATGAGCTTGGTGTTTTGGAAATCCGGCATGGAGTTCTTGCTAACTCCTTCTGCTTTGACGGTGAATGAAGTTGGCTCTAAGCAGAATTTTTTGGCGTAGTATTTTCCTGGCTTAATGGCAAATGACTCCAAGCCACCTTCAATGGTTGGACACTGATTTGCGGTTCCTGTTCCTTTCACTTCCATGTAAGTCTTGCTCTGTATCTCGTCAAAAGTAAGCCTCTTTGGTACTCCTTCTGCATTTGCCCCCTTAATCACACAAAAATATTCGTAAATTTTTCTTCTTATGAATTGATCAGATTCTTGAACCTTACTTAAGCTTTCAGAATATTCTGAAATCCATCATAGGAATTAAATTTAAAGGCTAATTAAGTATTTCGCTTCCAAAGATTTAAATGTGTAAAGGAAGAACCATTAACTATCAATTCACGTTACATCAATTTTTGTGCATACAGAAACTTCGTCAGCCCTAATTTTGCAATCAAATGAACTAAAGTACATAAAGGAGCCCTCAATAAATGTTTTATGTTGATCAATTTTTCTGCATATTGCTCAGTTTCTTAAACTCTAATTTAGCGATCATAGGATGAACAATGACTCTTAAAAGGTTAAGTCTTTCGCATCAAAGAATGTAACTTGTCGAACAGCGAAAAACCCGTTACCGACACGACAAGAGCGGAGGTGGCGAGTGAAAAACCAGTGATCTTGGTAGCGTCAATGAATTTCAGAGTTAATGTTTTGAGATGGTCGTGGAGGGAACAGGAGACGCGGCTTGCCACCGGCTCGACTCGGAAGGATTTAGAGACGCTCTGAGAAGAAGAGCGGAGCTTTGCAGTGTCGCGGGGCGGCAGAGCCAGTCTGGTGAGGTGCACAGTGGTGACGGCGGCTTGCAACGAAGCGGCCATTGTCCGGTGTAGAGTTTTCCTCTTATCAGACAAAAAATTGAACCGTCGTCAAGAGTAACTTACCAGGTGCCAAAAAAAACAAAGAGATTAATTATCAGGTTTTGTGTTAGCCACATGGCCGCTGATTGTTGGTTATAAAAGATTCCTCATCTTGATTGATTGTAGTAGTACAATATGAAAAAACGTCAATGTATTTCACTTTTATATACGGAAAACGGCACGTATTTCATCTGCTTTCTGTGAAGACTATGGAAACATGATTAGACAATGTTTGGAAGTCCAAAAATGGTGTTAGACAACTTCAAATCTGTACGGATCGGTGGAACCGTGGAAGGAAAATATGAAGCAAAAAATGCAGACTTTGTGGCATGGTTTGTTTTTTAACTTGCAAACTTTAGAGATGATACAACAGATTCGGTTTAAGACATAACTTAAAAACTCTAATCTGAATCCGAAGATTCCAAAAACTGAGGACTCAGCTCAGATACCATTTTTGAAAGATTCTCCCTCGTTTCCTGCAATTCTTCTCTCCCAAATCCCCATGTCCTAACCAAATCTGATCCCATGGCTCCCCATTGTATCTCAAGTTTTTCCAAATTTCCCATTCTACTTTCCAAAAAAGGCAAAATCGTACTCGACGATCTCCATCTTGCTGCTATTGGTATTGAGTTAACATCCAGTGAGCCTCTGTACAGAGACTCCGAAACCGAACTCTTCAAAATCTCACCTTTCCTCTCGACAAGGTTTCCAAATATAGAAGGAAATGGTAGAGGCACCGGAAGAGGATAACGCGAAACTGATAGATTGCAAAACAATGGCTTCCCTTTTGTTAGAGCCTGTTGTTCAAAAGATGCATCAACCGCATTCTTCACTTCTGAAACCGATGCTTCTTTATTTTCTGATCTAAGGGCTCCAAGTATACACATTGACTCGACAGATTGAACGTCTTCTACATCTTCAATTACTTCTGGTGTTAGCAGTTAGCACCTGCAAATCCGTTTAAAGGGTATTCTCTAATTGCTTCCCTGCTAACGCAGGAGCTGGCATCGCAGAATCCAAAATCGCCACTATGTTTTGTCTACCATGGCCCGTTAAAAGCTGTACAAGTAACATCCATAGATTTAGACACTTCACTTGAATCTGAGCTTATGGGTCGCATTCGGAAAGAGATTGTGCTTGAATGTAGAGCAGCAGCATACACTGCACTGCTTCGATAAGGCTACTCATCTCCTATTTTAAGAAATCTCGCTGCTTTGCCTTAAAGGATCAACATAAAAGAGCAACAAACTAAATTATTAATTGCACTGAGAGAAAATCAAAAGATTTATGCTTCGATGAAGGATATTGCGTACTTCCGATCAAGGATGGTAAACCGATCGGAGTGAAGAGCTTGTAAAAGGATGAGAGTCGAGAAAACGATATCGCATCGTGAAGCTTGTTTGAAACTATATTTTTAGAGCATCTAGAATTCATATGTGACATTGGACTCCTCACAGAATAAAGCAATAGAGGAACGTTCGTGTACTCATCCGCAATGTTTTCAAGGAAATCCGCTGCTACAGCGGAAATTCCTCCAGAATCATCCACAAGAAACTTAATACCCTGTAATTTTCAAAGTTTCAATCCTTTGTCAATATCTAATACTTTTAGAAAGTAAGTAAAGTTGGAAACTAAATAAAAGGGTTCGAGCTTAACCTGGATATGATCACAATCTTCAACGAAAAAACGGAACCTTTCACAGATTTCCTCTCCCCGTGAAGATTCGGAGAAAACGTCTTTACTAATTCCATAATTGTTAAAATCTTGAGAGTCTGACCATATTCCGCTCAACTCGTATAGACTTTGAGGATGATAATGATTTTTTCCCTTTTATTTTCTCTGATAATTTTCCAATTTGGCATTGTTATAATCTTTGAATTGAAATACATTCAAAATTAGGTATTAGTATTTTTGGTAGTTTTAGATAAATTCATTCATCGACTAAAAAGTTGAATGTTTGGATGGTCTTTGTTTTATATTGTAAAAGATGAATAATCATCAACAAAGATGTTGCTTTCTCGTGACAAAAGGAACAAAGGGAGATAAGAGTGTAATTCCATATTCTACGGGTCATATAATTAATTTGGTTATCACTAGCATCAAATCCGTTGTCGTCCAGCGGTTAGGATATCTGGCTTTCACCCAGGAGACCCGGGTTCGATTCCCGGCAACGGAGCATTTGTTTTTTTTTGGCTTTTTTTATCTAAAAGCTAGAGAAGCCAGAGATTCTGCTAATCGGGTTGAACATCGGCCCATAAATTGAATCAAAATCTATCAACCATATACTAAACTATTGATATTGATAAATTCACATTAAAATTAGAATCTATCCATCAAAGTTTTTTTCCAGTGAAAATAATTAATCTATGGGTTTATTTCTGTCAACTACATGAATTTATGCGAATAAACCTATTTTCACATGTATTTTTTGGATCTTTTCTAAGTTACATAAACTATGTTTTTTTTGCGTAAACTACATAAATTTTATAAATTATTTCAATTACAGAAATTTCGTTAATGTTTACACGTTAAATAACTATTAAATCTAGTTCTAAATCGAAAATCTAGTTTTATTATCAAAATAAACCCAAATTAAAACAAGATTTTCGAATTAAAACAAAATTTAGTAGCTATTTAACGTATAAATATTAATAGAATTTATGCAATTAGAAGAATTTATGAAGTTTGTGTAATTTATGAAAGAAAAATACAGTTTATGTAGTTAAAAGAAAACTCTAAAAAATATGGGTAGAAATAGATTTAGTCGTATAAATTTGTGTAGTTGATGGAAGTAAACTCTTAACCATGGATAACATAAGAAATCAATTGCATGAGACTTTCCTTGTTTCTTTTTTATAGAAAATTTACTTTCCATTTCCATCAATCAACCCAAATTAGCTCTAATACCTAAAAAAGGTGAAAACGTTTTGAATTTCAAGTAAAAAAAAAAGACCGTTGCCCATCTTCACTTGAGTCGCTGATAAAATAAAAATCTAACCTTGAATAAGCATTTCCTTCTTATCGGAGAACAAAGAGAAGTCAGAAGTTTTAAACTTAAATCAGTTGAATCACAATGCCTGCGATGAGGACGAGTTCTGAATGTTCCTTACCCATCACAAATCCTAATCCAACAATCGGAGGAAACTCAAACGTCTCTATGTACGAGAAATGCAGAGAAGACAGAATCAAGGAGAATCTCCAGAGGATGCAGAATCTGGGGATCTTGGATCTCTCTCTCAAACTCAAATCCGAGATCCGACCCGTAAAAAGGTCCTACGCTAACTCTAAATCGAGTCCGGGTCGTAAATCGCCTCGAGACACGCCTCCCCTTCACCTTTCCGTCTCCACCAGAAGATCCTCAAGGTAATCTCTCGTTGTTTTCAGTTTCTGGATTCTCTGGAATTTTGTTCGAAGTTGGCTTTTTCTCTCTTCCAAAATTAGGGTTTTGCAGAAACTTATGGGTTTTAGTAGAAATTAGGGTTGCTCACTTCAGTCTTTTATCATCCGTCAGACTAAAACAGAAAAAACGCCAGATTCTTCTTTTTCAATCTCTGTGCCCTCTTAGCATTAAATAGATTGTGTTGAGAATCAACAAGAAACTGGGGTTTGTGGTAGAAAGTCCAAATTTATAATGTTACTTCTTCTGTCGTTTTCAGATTGAAGAACGCAACGCCTGTTACCTATTTCGAGGAAACCGAAGTGAAAAAGGGTAAAGCATCTAAAGTAGAGACTGTGTGCCTCGGAGAAGGTGAAAGGCCGGAGATTTATACAGAAGAACATGAGAAACTGCTGGGCAACACAGAACGAAGCTGGGAGCTTTTTGTCGATGGTTACGGCAAAGATGGGAAACGGATATATGATCCTGTCAGAGGAAAGACTTGTCACCAATGCAGGTTAATGAACCTGTTTTAACTCTGCAAAAAATTGCAGCTCGGTTTAGTAATGATTGCTTAATAGTTACTATGGATTTTTACAGGCAGAAAACACTTGGTTATCGTACTGAATGCAGCCAATGCTACCCATCTGTCACGGGTCAATTCTGTGGAGATTGTTTGTACATGAGGTGCATTAGCCTCCATAGCACCCACCTTCTGTTTTTCTATTTAAGCTTTGTTTTCGTAAGAATCAGTTACCAATTGAGGGGCTTGTTATTTCCTGGCAAACGAGCTGAATGTTTTAGGTTCTTCTTTGGTGATTGAACAGATATGGAGAACATGTGCTTGAAACTCTGGAAAATCGGGATTGGATTTGTCCCGTATGTCGTGGGATCTGCAACTGTAGTTTATGCCGCAAACACAAAGGGTTTCTCCCAACCGGTGCAGCTTACCGTAAGGTAGCACTTTCGATTATTATCTCTTTTGCAGATTCTCGTGCTACCGGGTTTAGTTATTATATACAATCAAAACGTGGAATCAATTCTTTTTATTCAGATATGTAAGCTAGGGTATAAGTCTGTCGCACATTATTTGATTCAAACCAACAAGCAGTCTGAAACAAGTGAGGATGATGAAACCGATGCCATTGCAACTAGTCAAGCTTCTGCAAAGAGATCACTTTCTTTCAAAGAATCTAAGGCAGCTTCAGAAGAAGTTGATCTCCATCTTGAGATTACTAATGGGGTTCAGGACAATCACATTGATAATACTCTTAACGATGAAGCCACAAACAAGAATATTGATTCAGCTAGAAAGTCATTGAGCTTCTTGTCTTCTGGGGACAATCAAACTTCAGTGATTGATGTTCATGTTGTTGGTGATGTCAAGCCAGTAGATGTGAACGAGATGGATCCAGCAACTCCTGTGACCATGGATCTTGGTGTCCAATGCAATGTGACTAAGTCTGCAAACGAAAAGAAGCGAGAAACGAGAAGCAAGAGAAAAATATCTGTTGAGCCAAACCCAAATAGCATTGGTGGAAGACTGAGGCAGCGTCGTAAGAGTCAAGCTTGAATGAGAAAACAAGTTTCAGACAGAGTGGAAATTCTTCGGTGACTCTGCTTTTTGCTTCTTGCATTTTTAGGCGAACGGGAACCGAAATGTAATCTCTTTTTTTTTTTTCTTTTGACGTGTATCATGTAAGAACTTTCATGGCATGTCAGCTTTTGTTTGAGCATAATAATGTATTGAATGTTGGTAGCAGCGGTTTGAAAGTTTGTCTGAACCGGAACCAAACCGCAAGAACCCATTATAATTGCAAAATAAAACTTAATATTATAGTTTCACGTAAAAGCATTTATAAAACTTGATTGGAAAACACTATGTGTTATCAATCGTTCTAGACTTTACAGCTCAAGTTTTCCACCAATGTGGGCATGTGGTTGATCTCAAAAAGACATTGAGTGTAAATGTAATCAGTGTACCAACTACCAACCTGTTTTCTATTGTTTTAAATTTAAGAAATAATATTTATTTCGCTAAAAATGCTGCCAAATGTTTTTTTTGTTTTTGGGTTAAATTTAAGAAATAAGAAATGTATCGTATTAGAATTTTAACAAATGAGGTCAAATGTTTCCAAAAAAATTGTTATTTTGTTTTTATTCCAGGAAAAAATGTATCAAGTTCAAAGAAGGGAAAAGCATCCCACATTCCAACCTAACACTTATATTATATATATAGTCTGTTTCACCCAACATATCTATATTCTGTAGGGTATACATACATTCATAATAGTAATCATAAAATAAAAGCTCTGATTTTGTAAGTCAGATTGTCAAAAGCTTTGAATGCTAGAACAACGATAATATATTAATTGAGAATCATTTAAAAAAAAATAATATTATTTTGACGTGTTACTTACAATTATATCAACTGAGATGTCGTTTCTTTCTCGTTATTTCTCAAAACAAATTTAAAACGAATTTTAATTTATTAGATAAATTACTATATATGTCATTCAATCAACACTAATACACATAAAACCACTTTCACTACATTATATACTACTAATCAATACATAAATTATTATATGTCAATGCCAACATTTTGATTTAAATTTTAATTAAAAAATAGTCAAAATATTTATATTTTTTTATATTTATCGATAACATAGATTAATTTCTACACCAAAATATTTTACTTATCTTATTAATGGTTTTAGTATAAACACTTATATTTTGTTTTAATTTTAATTGAGTTTCAAAATATTTCTTTACTACAAATTTTTTAAATTTAAAATATTCAAATCTTTTTACATAGAAAATAAATTTTTAATCATATAAATCAATTCATAAGAGTATATTTTATATTATACATAATATAATTATAATATATTATTTTATCATAGTAATATAATTTTTAAATTTTCAGATAATATTTTAATATATAAACTAATTATATATATTATTTTAATAAAATTTTATCTTATAAAATATAATAAATAGTTTATTTTTTTATAAAATATAATAAATAGTTTATTTTGTGGTGGATCAAAATCTAGTTAAGTAATAAATAGAGTTTTTATGTTGCAAAATGTGGGCATCGTTTTTTGTCTTATCATTTGTTCGATAAGAGCTTAGAGAAAAATGTTACATATTTTGTTAAATAATTCCGCAATTGCAAGAGTTGACTAGTTAATGCGTTTCTTTCGGGGGACGTTAAAAGCAGACAAAACTTTTGTGTTTTCTGAGTCATTTTTTTGTCTGTTTTGACAGACTTAAATCTTAAGAAAATATTGGAATATAAATCCTATGATAATATTCAACTGAATTGTCCTTTAGAGTTCTTTGACTTATTTCTAAGTTTTCTCTGAATTGTGTTATTTGACTTGAAACCTTAGCCTTATATGTCTCTCTTTTCTTATTACCACCCAGCCGCCTTATATAATACCAACAAAAAACATAAGCCTTATATCTTTAACTTATAAGAATAATGATTTAGACGAATTGAATAACTGATACCACCATTACATTATTGTATTAGTACATGAACCAACAACACTTTGCTTCTGGGTCTGTGGAAGTCAGGAGTTTGATGACATAAAGGAGAGAGAAAGAAACAGAGTAGTAAATGAAACGAGACATTGGTGGTGAAAGGGGTCACCTTTGCTTTTATATTCAAAGAGAGCTCCTTTGTTCATTTTTGAAGGTTTTATCTTCTTCTTTTTCTTGTTTGCTTTTTTTTCCTCTTTCTCTCCTGAAAGAGACTATAAATGGTCGTAGGGTTTGAGCCTTTTGACTCTTGTCTTTTTGTTTTTCTTGGATTCCTTCTTCCTTGTGGTTTTCTTTCTCGTACTTTAGTTCATTGAAATTATACTCTTTTTTTACTTTCTTCTTCTACCGTCAATTTCGTTTACTCACTCTTTTGTTTAAGCGCTAATCTTTTTTTAATTTCTGGGTTTTCTTAAAAGTTTCCGTTTTCGTAGATCTTCTCCTAATTCATCACTTCAAGGGTTTTTTAATGGGCTAGGAAACAAACCCTTTTTGTTTATTTGGTTTTGGAATCCATTCTTCAAATGCATTTTTCTATGTGGAAGCAAATTCACCACTGTGCTGCTCTGTTCTTAGACAAGAGTAAGAGCAGGAGAAGAAGAAGAAGAGATGGTGGGTCCGATTCGTCTGTTAATGTCAGGAAAAAAGCTTCAATGCTTCGGAAATTGTACGAAGATAAACTAAGGGAAGCTTTAGAAGAAGCCTCTGAGAATGGGTCACTCTCCAAATCCCAAGACATGGACCAAGAGAATCAAGACGAAGCCTTGGGACGTTCCAGATCCTTAGCTAGACTCCACGCGCAAGGTGATTTCCTACGCGCCACTGCTTTGGCAGCTGAACACATAATCGAATCGGAAGACTCCATTCCTGAGCTCCCTGAAGCTTTCGACAAGTTCCTTAACATGTACCCAAAGTACAAAGCTTCTGAGAAAATTGATCAATTAAGATCTGATGAATATAGCCATTTGTCATCATCAGCTTCAAAGGTATGCCTCGATTATTGTGGCTTTGGTCTCTTCTCCTATGTTCAAACACTGCATTACTGGGATTCTTGTACGTTTAGCCTCTCTGAGATCACTGCGAATTTGAGTAACCACGCGCTTTACGGTGGAGCTGAGAGTGGAACAGTGGAACATGATATCAAAACTAGGATCATGGACTATTTGAACATCCCTGAGAATGAGTATGGTCTTGTTTTTACAGTAAGTAGAGGCTCCGCTTTTAGGTTGTTAGCGGAATCTTATCCTTTCCAGTCGAATAAGCACCTTTTGACAATGTTCGATCACGAGAGCCAATCCGTGAATTGGATGGCTCATACCGCTAGGGAAAAAGGCGCAAAGGCTTATAATGCTTGGTTTAAGTGGCCAACTTTGAAGCTTTGTTCCACTGATCTAAAAAAAAGGTTGTCTTATAAGAAGAGGAAAAAGAAAGATTCTGCGGTTGGGTTGTTTGTCTTTCCTGCACAGTCTCGTGTTACGGGTACTAAGTATTCTTATCAGTGGATGGCTTTAGCTCAGCAGAACCATTGGCATGTGTTGCTTGATGCTGGTGCTTTAGGTCCTAAAGATATGGATTCGCTTGGTTTGTCATTGTTCCGCCCTGAGTTTATCATTACTTCGTTCTACCGGGTCTTTGGGCATGACCCGACGGGATTTGGTTGCCTGTTGATTAAAAAATCAGTTATGGGGAGCCTTCAGAGTCAATCAGGGACAGTGGGATCCGGAATAGTGAAAATCACACCTCAATATCCGTTATATCTTAGCGATTCAGTAGATGATCTTGACGGATTGGTTGGTTTTGAAGATCATGATGACGATAAAACCAAAGAATCTCATCGTCCGGGAACTCAGATGCCGGCTTTCTCTGGTGCATACACTTCAGCTCAAGTGAGGGATGTGTTTGACACAGAGCTGCTAGAAAATAACATCTCTTCTGATAGAGATGGGACTACTAGCACCACAATTTTTGAAGAAACTGAAAATGTTTCAGTTGGAGAATTAATGAAAAGCCCGGTTTTTAGCGAAGATGAGTCCTCGGAAAATTCGTTTTGGATTGATTTGGGTCAAAGTCCTCTTGGGTCTGATCCGCATAGTAAGATTGCTTCTCCATTGCCACCGTTGTGGTTTACCAACAAGAGAAACCAGAAACAACAACACTCGCCTAAACCAATACCAAAGAGTTACAGTAGTCCGGTGTATGATGGTAAAGATGTTCTCTCATTCGATGCTGCTGTTATGTCAGTTACAGAGCACGGGACAAACACGTCTCGGAGTAGGAGGATTTCTGGTAATAATCTCCATGTTCAAGAAATACAGGAAGACAAAGGCGGTCATAGCTTGGCAAATGGCTCAACAACTTCCAACATTTCATCAGAAATCAAAGAGAGCGCGATCAGACGAGAAACAGAAGGAGAATTCAGGTTACTGGGAGGGAGAGATGGCAGGAGGAGCAGGCTTTTAGGCGTGGAAGAAGAACATCCAAGCAAAGGAAGACGGGTTTCGTTTAACATGGAAGGTGCTAGTCATAGGACAGTAGAGCCCGGTGATGCTTCTTTAGCTAGCTTTTATGATGAAGAGTATAAAAATAACACGAGTGAAGTTGAAAATGGAGATGATGAGGGTGCGGATGATGAATGGGATAGAAGGGAGACTGAAACCGAGATTGTTTGCAGACATATCGATCATGTGAATATGTTAGGTCTTAATAGAACTACGGCAAGACTCAGGTTTCTGATTAACTGGCTTGTGATCTCATTACTGCAGCTACAAGTGTCTGAATCAGGAGGCAGAAACATGAATATTGTGCAGATTTACGGACCCAAGATCAAATACGACAGAGGAGCAGCGGTTGCATTCAACATTAGAGATAAAAGCAAAGGATTTATCAGTCCGGAAATTGTTCAGAGACTCGGTGAAAGAGAAGGTATATCTCTGGGCATTGGTATATTGAATCACATACGCATAGTTGATGATAAATCGAGAAACCATAGAGCTCGGAGTAAAGAAAATAGTGCTTTTCATTTGGAGAGTGAAGTCGGGAAAAGCGGGTTTATAAGATTTGAGGTTGTTACAGCTTCTCTTAGCTTCTTGACAAATTTTGAAGATGTTTACAAGCTTTGGGCTTTCATTGCCAAGTTTCTAAAACCGGGTTTCAGCAGAGAAGGTTCGCTGCAGACTGTTGAAGAAGAAGCAGAAGATTCAGAGACGTGAGTTCGGAGTAGAAAAGAACAAAGGCAACTTTTAGAGAGTGACTCGGAGAAAATGACATAACCGATGATGCATTAGCAAGAATCCATATGGCTCACACGTCTGAACCTCTATGCGATTTGGCTGCTCTATTGGAGATGGAAAGACGGTAAAGAAGTTGAATTGAGAGTCTTGGTATGGCTTGTAATCTAAAGCAGAGAATTTACTAATCCAAATATTACATTCTTTTCTGTAGAATTCTGTGTTTCTTTGCTGTTGTGGGAACACAGCTTCTGAAAATTTCAGTAACTTGTTGCATTTGTTGCAAGTCCCTACAGAACTGATGCTGAAAGATTCTACTCAAACAGGCAGCAAAACACGAATGATGAGGTTTATGCGTCTAGGTCATCCACATCAAGAGGTTCTTCATCAACTATCAAGATACAGAGGCACAGAGCAATAATTATAAATAAGACAACTTTTCCTATGTGTGAAGTTTGTCATTTGGGAAACATTTGCAGGCCTGCCCTTTTCTATTTCTGATTCAGTTTCTAATACATCTCTTGAACGCATACATTGTTACCTTGGGGATCTTCTCATGTTGTCTCAACATAAGGTTTTCGAATTTTAGTTTTATTGACAACTTTACAAGCTTCACCTGATAATTTTTTTCTTAGTTTTCAACGATTGGTCCAAAATCAGTTCATTCAAAAGATTAGTGTTGTTCGTTTGGTCACCGCATACGGCTGCGGCTGCGGCTGCGGTCAACTCTGCGGTTGCGGCTACAGTAGATGTTGTTCGTTTATCTACCGTTGTCGGTTGCGGTTGATCGCAGATTTATAGTTGTACTGCTGTTTTAATCAGCGGTGGGACAGAGGGGAGAAGTTTGTGAAGGTGGTCTCCCGCTGCATTTCCCACAGATACCTGCGGCAGCTAAACGAACAATAATCTGCCGCAGCCGCAGCCGCAGGTTTCTACGGCTACCAAACGAACGTGACCATTATCTATTTTCAGTGTGAAGAGACGACATCGTTTCATTAGTAGAGATTGTCTTAACACATTACAGTCTATTGATTTGATACTTTAACAACTAACGAGGTATTTGGGGTTCAACACAGAATAACTCCAATAAAGGATTTTAAGAACAGTAATAGAAATAATTTAAAAATAGAAAAGACAAATTATGTACTAATCAAGCCGACCAGAAAAATCTATACATATTGTATAAGACAAGAATCCCGACCCAGAAAATGGTAGGAGACGAGCAAAAAAGGACAGAAATCTACTTGAAACAAAAATTGTGTCCACATTGGCTCCATCACGTATACATTAAAAGTCAAAATTGAATGAGTTACATCACTTTAAAGAACCCTCCAATGGTAGTATTTTAAGGAATATCTATCCTTTAAAAAATTACTTTTTATTTATGAATGGTCAGAATCCATGAGAATTTCGCTAGAAGAACTCTTTTAGTTAGACAAATCAAGTATATATATTAATTGAGAATTATTTTAATAAAATAATTTTATGTTGACGTGTGATTTACAACTGTGCTACGCTGATGTGTCACGCTATTAGATCATTTTAAAATAAATATTACTTAAGATATAATTTACTAGAGTATTTACGAAAATTGCCATTATACAGTATATTATATATAAATCCCTAATATTTCGACATACAATATATTTTATAATAAAATATAAATATAATATAAAACAAAATATAAATTTTAAAAAATTAGTCAAATAAAATATAAAACAAAAGTTTAATTTAATTGAATATCTATCATATGTATAATTTTATCCAAAATAGATACAATTTAAATCTATTTATATAATCCGATTTTATTATCTATTTCATTTTCGTAATCAATATTAAAAAATTATTTTAAATATGAGACAAATTATATATATATCTTATTTAAATTAACAAAATAAATAATTAATTATTATCTGTTAATATTTTTTCCCACGCAGAGCGTGGATCAAAATCTAGTATCTTCTTATTAGTGGCTGATATTTAGAAAGTTAAGAATAATATTTTCATTATTTTGATGTAATAATGTATAACTATTGTTGTTATTATAGATGATATAAAAAAATATAAATAATTAAATGTATTTAAGATGTAATTTGATATACTTAAAATTCTCTAGATCTCTCTCATCAACAAGATAGAAAATTAGAGTAAAATTTTCAAATTAAAATATAAAAAATTAGTATCATATTCGTGAAAATATGCATCGAATATCTCGGAGATGCTCTTATATATACACTCTGAATTTCTCACCCAACCAAAAAAAAACATTAACAGATTAACTCATACTCTACGTTACCCTTCTCCAGCCAATATCTATACAATGTTAACATTTTCATTGATGTAAGAGCAACCTGAAAGTGAAGTCATATGGAACTACTTGAACCAGTTCCATAATTGATTGTTTGTTTTTTCTCTCCATAGACTTAATCGCTTCTTCTCTTAGTTTATCAGGCAATTGAAGGCAAACCCAGTCGAGCAACGATTCCAAATCCTTAGCAAAGTCGAGTAAATACCAATCTAATACCTTTGGAAGCATTATTTTACTGTTCTTTGATATCCCAACAGATGCTTGAAGATAATCTCTCTTTGCAGCTTCTAGCTCTTCCTCAACATTAGCTGCTGTGTAAACCCTTACCTTTAGTTTCAGTAAACAGAAGATGGAAAAGGTTAATACTTTAGCAAGCCCATATCTGTAATTACTTGATTTCAGCATAACTTACAGCAGGAGACGACCAGCTTCCACAGGCGAGTGCGAACGTTACTAAAGGCTCTGACCATTCTAATCCAAATGTGCTATGAGCTCTCATCTCCTCATGTGTTGCAGTTTTGGGACAAGTCTTTTTCCAACAGAAGAGGCAGAAGAAGAAGAAAAAGATTTAAAGAACCAAACTTTGATTCAATTGTATGCAAATTCAAAGCAGAAGAAGATCAAAGGAACTTACGAATTTCAAATGGTATGGAAGTCTCAAGATGAAATGTTCGATTGTGATTGCATTTAGAGAGTGTCCTCCTACTACTATTGTTGCCTTACACAACAAAGAGAAAAGATGAATATAAACCGGTAAAAGAAAACATAAAACTGCAATATGATGCCAAATTTGGGTTTGAGTCTAAACCTTCTGCATCAGTGCTACAACCATTTCAGGGGTCCCTGGGATTCCGTGCTCCAAGAATGCCTACGAAGGTAGATTTGGAATCACGACATCAGATTTTTTTCTTAACGTTTTACAGATATTTCTCAATCATACAAAGAAATCATAAAAATCTCACATTTAACAAGCAGGAATTATAAGTATTTATCCAGAATGCAAGCTTCTGCTGGTGGCTAAGACCGTCTAGATTTACAACGGAAAGCTTATTAAGCAAGAGCCTAGAAATATATAAAAAAATTAGTAACACGAAACATGAGTTTGGAGTTTTCAATCATCAAAAAGATGTTTTTTTTTTCAAATGAGGAACTTACTTGAGACGATGGATCAGAAATGAAGCATTGATTCTTCTTCCAAGATCAATTGAAGAGGCATCCACCGAGCAAAGATTCTTGTATGCACCAAGCTCTCTTGTTTTCCATTCTGAACAGTTACTATATGGATCCAACACAATGTCTTTCGACGAGCTAATCCTCAACATAATAGTGACCAGACATTTCAGTAAATCCTCTGAAACTCTGTTTGCTGAATTTTCGCTTTGCAGCGATATATCTTCTGAAAATGAACCCGAGACACTTTCCTGCGCTTTGTCCTGATCTGCTAATCTATCATCTAGCTGTGAATGACCGAAAAAAAACAGAAAAATTCAGAAAAATAAATAAATTCATGCATTAGTTCAAGTGTAAATGTTTTACTTACCTGCAATTTAATTGATTCTGAGCATTTATCCACTGCTGCCTCCGGTTTAGTCAAAGGTTTCTTCTTCTTCACAGACGTCAAGAATCTTCCAAGCTTCTTCTCAGGTGAATCTTTATTCTTCTTGTCTTTTAAACCATTACTAGAGGAATGATTCTCTTTCCCTTTCACATCTACTGGTTTGATAACACTGCTTAGATTCGGTTTAGGCGAAGGTTGTTTGCTATTTACCACTCTTCGACCACTTTGATCATTGACTGTTTGATCAAAGGAAAGGAGTCTCCTACTTGAGATGCTTCTTCTAAGGCTAGGAGACTGTTGATGCTTTTTAGTGGGAGTAATCATAGAATTGAACTCGTGTTGCGACATGGATTTCGATCGCTGATGTTTACTGCTTTTAACTGGTGAATTCTCGTTCAAATCATTGCTACTAGGACTCTCTAGATTCCTCTTGGAAGATATGTAAACAGCTTCTTGGTATAAACCTTGTCTAAAGATTACAACTTGTTCTTCTAACCGAACCACTTCCTCTTCAAGAACAGCTACTTCAGCAAGAAGCTCCAATGTCTTATCAAAACCCGAGAAAAAAACAAAAAGAAAACATGAAGAAGCAAGTTTATGATATGGAATTCGAGGATCCAGTATTCGGGTCTTACATGTCGAGGGAGATAAGACGGAAGACGAGGTAAAGCTCCTAAAGGTCTTGTAAAAGCTCTCTCCAATGCTCGATGCACATTTTCCTCCTGTCTCAGCTTTCTCTTTAGCTTATCAACCTAATATAAGAACATTGTTTAGACTCAACTCATCGGTAAGTCATTAACTAAAAGAAAGTGAATTTCTCAAGAATTTATCATTCATACATCTTGTAGCAAATCCATTTTCCTTTCTTTGTTAACTCTGCGCCGATTGGCCAGAGATTTTCCTGAACTAGCAACAGCTCCATTGCCTAGAGAATCCATCTTCTTCTTCCTCTCCTCCTTTGCAGATTTTAGAATACCACGAAACATTACTCATACAGAGAAAACAAAAACACTCAAAAACAGATTGAAGGAAGCAAAATTTGAGCTAATAAAGAAACTACTGTTTTCAGCCTTTGATAATGGAAAACAACACACGCTTATGAGATAAGAATTAGTATCGATCACTTTCACTATGACCAGTGATTTCACTAGGAATAACTATCTTTTAGAAAACAAAACAAAAAAAGCAGAGATTCGGTTGTTAAATAGTCCAATGTTGAAGCCAAGAATCTTAAGAAATATCTGAAATCCAATTTATCAGATTTTATCATCTAAAGGAAGAAACTTTTTCAGAGGCTAAACATACCCACCACGAAAATTTCCTAAAAGCAATCAAAATTGTGTTAACAAAAGTGAAAAATGTAAGAGAGAGAGAGAAAGAAGAAAGTTACTTGGTTAGTGTTATGCTTTGAAGGAGCTTTCATGGAGGAAATAGCAGCTTGAACACTGGTGTTCATCACTTCTCTCTCTCTTTCTTTTGCTTTTTTCCACTCTATTGATATAAACCCAATAGAGAGAAACCCGTCAAGTTAAACACACACACACACACACACACAAAACATAAGTAAAAAGAAAGATACGGTTAAATGTTTGAAGTATGAGAAACGATAAGAAAACAAGAAAAAACTTTTAA
Source organism: Pugionium dolabratum (assembly GCA_018901945.1). Taxonomy (NCBI): domain Eukaryota; kingdom Viridiplantae; phylum Streptophyta; class Magnoliopsida; order Brassicales; family Brassicaceae; genus Pugionium; species Pugionium dolabratum. The sequence continues at coordinate 101,456 of JAEVFF010000097.1, read as the reverse complement.
CGTTTCTGAGAAAGAAGAAAAAGGAGGATTAACTAATGAATGAAGTAAAAATTTAGTACTTAGTGATTTATGAACAGAGAGCGGGAAAACTTGAAGGTAAAGCGACCAAAAGAAGTAGAAAAAGACTGGCATGTGTTTTAATTGAAGCTTATGTTTCCTAAAGATCCACCATTTGATATAATTTATGATCACTTTCATCAGATCATCTCGAACAGACCAAGGATGAAGAAAACTACAGAATCTCTTATTGTATGTGAAGAAAACGTTTAATCGCCATTTCTGATATTTAATTAGTTGTTGAAAGAAGAATCAACTTTTATAAATGAAAATGTCTTTTTTTTTTCTTTTTGTCGGAAGAGAAGATGAGAGATCTGAGTAACAACGAACTCTTAGCTGGTGAGAAAATGAGAAGTAACACCAGAAAGAGAGCGACTTTGTTTTTATTTTCTTCCCTCTCTTATTAATTAAATTTTGTTATGGGCAATTCACTAAAATAGCACCATTTCAAGTTTTTGTTCCAAATATAGCACTAGTCATTTAAATTTCTAAAAATAGCACAAATTTAATACTAAAATGATTGAAAACTTATTCCTAATGAAAAAAATTTAAACCCTAAATTGGAAAAAGTAAACCCAAACATTATGTTTTAATTTTATATATTTTTTATTTAAGGTAAATAATTATTTTTACATAATAATTTATGCTATTTTGGGAATTTTAGTTTTATTGTGCTAAATTTGGAAGATAAAAAAATGGTGTTATTTTAGGGTATTACTCTTTTGTTATTTAGTGACTTGATGCTTTCATTTTCTATCAATCTTTTCACTTCATTCATTTAAAGAAATCAGATTAATTTATTTCACTCGAATTCTTTAGAAAATAACAAAAAATGGTCCTAAGACAATTAAAATATAGTTCATTAGGGAATTGATTAAGGAGTGAATTAAAGAAACCAAATAAGAAAATCTTCCAATCAGTTATGCAGGCTGTACTTAAACACAAGTGTTTAAATTCTGATGACTTTTAGGGAAAGCAAAGATAACGTGCTTATTAATTATGATGCTAATAGAAAACATTTTATCTTCATTTCTCCTTTATAATTTTTAAAAGATTATAATTTAAAATAAAGTAATACCCTAAAATAGAAATTTTTAAAGTTTTTCTTCCAAATTTAGAATCATAAAATTAAGTTCTCAAAAACAGCACAAATATTTATGTGAAAATATTTATTTATTCTAAATAAATTATACATAAACTTAAAGTATTGTATTTGAGTTCATTATTTTCGATTTAGGATTTATTTTTTTTCTATTAAAATATAGTTTTAATGCATTTTAATCTTAAATTTATGCTATTATTGGAAATTTAAACTAATGATGCTATTTTGGAACAAAAACTTAAAAATGTGTTATTTTAGACATTTGCTCTTTAAAATATTTAAGTTATTTAGAAAAAGACAAATGTCTAAAAGAACACCTTTCTAAATTTTTATTCCAAAAATAGTATCATTAGTTTAAATTTCCAATAATATCATAAATTTAAAATTAAAATACATTAAAACTATATTTTAAAAGAAAAAAACTAAACCCTAAATTGGAAAAATGAATCCAAATACAATAATTTAAGTTTATATATAATTTGTTTAAAATAAATAAGTATTTTTATATGTTTTTGGAAGTTTAATTTTGAGATACTAAATTTGGAAGAAAAATTTAAAAAAATACTATTTTAGAATATTACTCTTTACGAAAAAAAAGTATGATTTTGTGGAAAATGCTCTTATATAAATAAACTAATAAAAGAAAAGGATTAGGTATAATGATATATGGAATTAAATGATACTTTTGCAGATTCTATTGGCATTAGCACGTGACAAAGCTTAACAAATCTCATGGGTCCAATTCTAGTGGACCTCTTCGTTATTATTCATATAGTACATAGTTACGGAATTCACCCTTCTTTTATGTTATTATTACACATTCATACAAATTATTTTTTTAATAGCGAAAAAATTTTATACCATTTTTTTAAAAGCAAATGTTTAAAATAGCATCTTTCTAAGTTTTTGTTCCAAAAATAACATTATTAGTTTAAATTTTCAATAATAGCACAAATTTAAGATTAAAATGCATTAAAACTATATTTTAATAGAAAAAAATTAAACCATAAATTGGAAATAATGAACCCAAATACAATACTTTAAGTTTATGTATAATTTATTTAGAATAAATAAGTATTTTTACATAAATATTTGTGCTATTTTTGGGAATTTAATTTTATGATGTTAGATTTAGAAAAAAAATTTTAAAAGATGTTATTTTAGAGTATTAGTCTTTTTTTTTTAACTTATCCAAAATATCATATTTCTCACTTACGTTAATAGTTCGGAATTTTCAAAATGGTGTATTTTGGAAAAAATAATAATAGTATTATCGAAAAAAATCTTAAAAGTGTAATAAATAGGATGGTTTTTTGTTTGTATAAAGCTTCGTTAATTTCATTGATAATTTGTACGTGTAAGCACCAAACGGTCCAAACCTATAAAGCTTCATTAGTTACACTGTTGTAATGTTTTTTTTTTGTCAGAAGTGTAATAATGTATAACCACAAGTGATATGATAAATTCTCCATTAAACCACGAGTCTCTATTAAGTATCAACTTAGAATGTCAATAATAATAATATTTGAACGTGCAAATATTTAATCTTCAAGAGTGATAATTCAATGTAAGACTAAGGCATGCGTCTCGCCATCCAAATCATTATTGTCACCATTTGGTTTCTTCCTAATATCATTAATATATTATTTGAGAAACTTTTTAACAAAATAATCTTATCTTAACGTATTAATAACAAAAATATTATGAAACTTTTTAACAAAATAATCTTATCTTAACGTATTAATAACAAAAATGTTATGCTAACGTATCAACACCACAGCGAGTTTCAGATTAAATATATAAAAGGGTTTAAATTATTAGAATAATTACAACACATACCACTGATATTAATTTGGTTAGAAAATCAATATATTTTATTCAACTAACTAAAAAATAGTATTACCTTGCAAAAACAATAATTTTATTTCTTTAAATTTTTAATACGTTAATTTATAAATAAATTTAAATTATTACTTAATCTATAATATATTATTTGAAATTTTTAAAAAAAAAATAACTTTACTCTCACGTGTTATTAACAGAAATACTATATTTACGTTTCATCATTACAGTAAATTTCAAATAAATATATAAATAGGCTTAATTTATTTGAATAATTACAATATATATCATTGTTATTAATTTGGCTAGACTATTAATATATTTTATTAAACTAAGCAAAAAATACTATTAAATTTATAAAAAATAATTATTTTTCTTTTTTTAATTTATATATACAAAAATTAATATTAAAAGTAATTTTAAATAAAATTTAAAATTATATAAATATTTAATAATAAAATATAATTTACGAATATTTTTTTCCATGCATAGTGTGGGTATAAATCTAGTATGTGATATATTTGTGAATATGTTTGAACATAGAAAATGAATGTAAGTGAAAAATTAATAACAAAATGAACATAACGGGGTTCTTTGAATTATACAAACAGAAACGAAGATAATGATGCATCAAACCACCAACAATATATGGTCCAAAGCTGAACATAATTACTTTTTGCTTTTCTTTTTCTTTTTCGTTTTCTCACTTTGCTCTCTACTTTTGGGCTGGACACATACACCGTGGTCCCGCATATAATGGGCCACTAGTGGGCCTAAACATAACCCGGCGATCAGAGATGTATATCACAACCTGAATATAATAAACCTTTTATAACAATTTTTTTTTTGTATCCAATGAACAATTCTCAGCTTCAAGTTTTCTTTTGCAAAATATTCTATAAAGACAAATTTGATTTTGCTTGCAATAATCCAAACACCAAATCCCTAATATATTATTTCATAAATTTTTTAACAAAATAAGTTTACTCTGACATTTTAATAACAAAAATATTATGATGACGTGTCAACACCACAGTGAGTTTCATTTTAAATATATAAAAGATTTAAATTATTAGAATAATTACAATACATGTCACTCATATTAATTTGATTAGATAATAAATATATTTTATTCAACTAATCAAAGTAATAAAATTTTATCGTGTTATTAAAAGAAATATCATGTTGATATTTTATCATTACAGTAAATTTCAAATAAATATATAAATAAATTTAACTTATTATAATAATTATAATCTATGTTATTATTATTAATTTAGTTAGACAATTAATATGTTATATTAAAATAACTAAAAAATATTATTAAATTCGTAAAAAATAATTATTATTTTTATTAATTTATATATAAAAAATTAATATTAAAAATAATTTTAAATAAAAATTAAAATTATATAAATATTTAATTTATATTTACTAATAAAATATAATTTACAATTCTCTAAATCTAGTTCTTATTAATTTCTATCAAACATATTAGTTTTCGTAGTGACGTCAAAATATTATGATTTCTAGTTTGGTTTCAAGAAGACTTTAATTTAATCATTACGCAACAGTTTTGTAATTATTGATGTTTCACGCTGATCAAATCTGAAACTTTTTACTTGATGGTTATCGATACTTTATTTGTTGTTTTATACTTTGGATTTGTCAAAATTCCGATTTTTGGTCATATAGTTAGAAGTTAAAACGAGAGATTCACTTTGCTTGTGAACAAAGAATATTTGAATATGAATAAGATTCTTACATACCTTCTGGCTTTGAGTTCTAAACCAATAAGATTGGAATAGTTCTTAAGAGTTAAGTTAGTATCTCAGCTCCCTCCTTGGTTATAAGAATAGTATGCTCGAATTGCGCAGAGAGGCTTGCATCTTCCGTTACCACGGTCCAATTATCATCCCACATTATCGGGTTTCTGCTTCCTATCGTAAGCATTGGTTCTATTGTGAAGGTTTGATTCAAGACCATATGTCCAGCTTCATTGTTCCCTGTGAAGAAGGAAGGAGGTTTGAAACTATACGAATGGCCACAACGCGACTAGATACCTCTGTTTAGGACAAACTTACGGAAGTGTAGAACAACTGGATCGGCATGAAAGACACGTCCAATTCCGTGGCCTACAAATTGTCGAACAACTCCATATCTATGTTTATCTGCGTGATCACTTCCATAAGCACAAGTTTTTTTGGTATGTCAGAAGATTTGCTTTTTCAATATGTAGATGAGAAACACGATGAATATAAGATTAACTTCTTGACAGGATCATTCTCTTACTGAATGATTTTGCCGATTTTCTTGTACTCAACTCCAGGACCACATATTGCTATGGCTTTGTCGAGACACTCTTTTGTCACCTATAGTACATTCCAAGTATAAAGTTCATCAAACTGTAACAGAAACATGAATATTCTCCTAGACTTACAGAAATTGAACTCATTAGGTTGAACATTCTACCTCAACTAGCTTTTTAGCCTTCTCCTCAACATTCCCACAGAAGAAAGTTGCTGAAGTATCACCGTGATAACCCTGTGGATTCGACAATAACTATAGTATAGAAAACCCAGTTTACTTGAGTGAAAAGATGAGAAAATACAAAAAAGAAGAAATGCTTTACGTTCAAATAAACTGTGACATCGATGTTGATTATATCCCCATCCTGTAAAAAAGAAGATACAATTGAGATTCGCGAGTAAAAGACACAGGAAAAAGAATCTGTTTTAGCCCCTACGTTCAGCCTATAAAGAAAACACCTCAAGTGGTCGTGAATCTGGTATTCCATGGCAAATGCATTCATTCACAGATGTGCAAACACTTTTGGGGAAACCTCCATAACCAAGAGGTGAAGGATATGCTCCATTCTCGATAATCATGTTGTGAACTGCTTCATCAATTTCATCAGTAGTTATACCTGGCTGCCAAATAGAACAAATGATGATTGATAGAGTAATAAAACAACTTTCATTGTTTGTTTTTGGATAACAAAAGTTCAAATGCAAAAACTTTCCACACCTTAACCAAAGTCCCCGCGTATTCCCGAACCCTAGCTGCAAGTTTCCCAGAGGCTCTCATACATTCTATACCTTTCTTGTCATGGATTTCAAGTCCACTTGAGATTCCAGGAAGTTTGAAAGAATCAACATAAGGAGGTTTAGTTATATGATCCGGAACAGGGCGATGAGGAGATACATTTCCCGGTCTCAGACGTTTCCTCTTGCCATCAATAACTTCATCTACATTTCTTTTACCAGCAACAAGAAAGTGGAAGAATAAAAATTGATACCACCTTCCTCTGATACTGAACACACTCCGCAAAGATCGTGTCTCTTTTATTAGAAACTAACAAACATTGTATGTACCTTCTATTAAACAGAAGATTGGTTACTCCAGAAAAAGTTCTGGATAATTGCATCGAAACATGCATTCTTCCTGTAAAAGATAGCCCAAAATTGAGAGAAACTTTTCATAAACTCATAGAGGAATCAAACTAGCAACTCGGGTATTCAAAAGTCTTAAACTTTTAATTGTAATATACTAAACGAACATGTTCATTACTAAACAAACTAGTCGAAGAAGTAGGAAAAGAAAGAAGAACCTAAATCGAAACGAAAGAGACGAAGAAGCGGCTGCGTTGAACGAAGTGAGCGGTCGCCGAGAAAGGAAGAGATGATTCTGGGTTGTATAGATTTCACTCCGGCCATTTTGTGGGGATTGTCGACGAGCTTTGTTTATCCGGTTCACTGCCGCTCGCCCTTATACACTCGACTATTGTATTGATGCCACTAATTTTGATTTTAATATTGACTTGAAAAAAAAAACAAAATAATAGAGGTGGAGATTGAAAAAGCTTCCATTCATAATCGTCGGCTTTTAATGGGTCTAAACTTAAACGTTATTGGGCTTTTTTACTTGGTAATTGCAAACAGAACTAAAACCGTTAATAGAGAGTGATGTATAATGAAAACTAGATTCATATCTAAATATTCATATCTACTTCATGCGTTAATAAAAATATTTACAAATTATATTTTATTATTAAATATAAATTAAATATTTATATAATTTTAATTTTTATTTAAAATTACTTTTAACATTAATTTTTGTATATACAAAGTAAAAAAGAAAAATAATTATTTTTCACGAATTTAATATTAATTTTTTGTTAGTTTAATAAAATATATTAATTATATAACCAAATTAATAAAAATAATATACTTGTAATTATTCTAATAAGTTAAACTCATTTATATATTTATTTGAAATTTACTTTAGTGATGACACGTCAGCATGATATTTCTGTTAATAACACGTCAGAGTAAAGTTATTTTATTAAAATGTTTTTCAAATAATGTATTAGGTATTACGGTAGTAACTTAAATCTATTTATATTTAGTTAAAATTATGTATAAATTAACGTATAAAAATTTAAATAAATAAAAATTTTATTTTTGCTTATTTTCGAGTGAGATAATCTCACTCTTAATAATTTAATCAATCTCAACGGTATAAATTTGCGACTCAAATACTATCTACAGACAATTGAAGTTTGGATATCTAAATTCGATGATATTGAATTTCACTATCAACCAAGATTATGCAATAAAACAGCTGATATATTGGCATCACAGTCGCTTGAAGGATTTTCTCATTGGAAATTATTTGTATCTTGTCCTCTTTTTTTAAGACATATTGTAAACTTTGAATATTCAGATTAATATAAATTATTGGCAAAAAAAAAATTATTATTTTTGCAAATGTAGTAGTATTTTTTGGATAGTTGAATAAATTATATTTATTCTCTAACCAAATTAATATCAGTGGCATGTATTGTAATTATTCTAATAAATTAAATCCTTTTGTATATTTAATCTGAAATTCACTGTAGTATCGACACGTCAACATAATATTTTTGTTATTAACAAACGTTTCTCGAATAATATATTAGAGATTGAAGAAACTGAATATAACATAAACCTTAACACAAACCAACCAGTGATCAACCATTATTATTTTCATCGTAGTGATGCAATCACAATTTAACAATTACTTTTCATTGCCGTAAGAAGTTCTCTTCATCATCTTCATGAACTCCTCCAAATTAACTTCTCCATCTTCTGCGTCAAAAACATAATTTGTAAACCGGGTTTGATTAGTAGTTAAACCGTCGGATCAATCGGGAAATGAAAATTAGTGATCACAAAAGTTTTCACTTACTGTCACGATCTGCTTCTTCAATCATTTCTTCTATATCAGTATCTGTGAAACTTTCTCCTAACTCCTTTGCAATTTGTTTTATATCGCGATGTGAAATCTTCCCCTAAATAATTCCAAATTTTGTTCAAAGTCAACACACAATGAAATTAATCAAAACAAATTAGATAAAATTAATTAGAAAAGGATAGGTTTGGACATAACATTGTTGTCGTGATCAATGATCTTAAATGCCTTAGTCAATTCGTCTATGGAGTCTCGTTCTCCGAATTTAGTTGTCATCATATACACAAATTCATCAAAATCTATTGCTCCACTTTGGTTTTTATCTACTTCTGCCATCAATTCGTTTATTTGCTGCACCAATTATTACAACCAAATATACAGTGATTATCATTTCGGTTTGATATTGTTATACTGAATTCTAACCAAACTAAGATCATAATGAATATATAACCAAATTTTGTTTCAATTATGTTTTAAAGTTTATATAAACCGAGAATTTTGATTTATAGTTTCGTGAAGAACAAACCTCATTATTCATCTCAAACCCGAGTGACCTGTAATCAGATGACAATTTATTTAGTGCTAAATTTCTAATTAAGTAGAACATAAAGAAAGTTTTTTAAGAAGGTAACTCAGAATGATGTAACTGAACCTCATGGCAACGTTGAGTTCACGAGCATCGATGCTACCTAAATATGAAACGATGGACTAAATCATGTAATTCTGATTTAGACCGGTGTAAACATAAAAACTGGATATAGAATCTTTAATTGTTACCTGAACCGTCTATGTCAAAGAGATCAAAGATTTCTCTGATCTCTCGTCTCTTCTGATTGGTCAACCCAAAAGTCTTCCCTTTAGGCTTCATACCTCTTCTGAGCTGTACTACTTCGGACATGAAACTCGCCTGCAAAAGAAAAAAAAGAGAACCGATGAACAGAGTAATCAGAAGAATCTTAACAGTTTTTGTGTTTGAAAGGTGAAGAACTACGAGATGATCGAAAAAACTAAACACTAACCATTTCTTCTGCCGGAAGGAAAAAGGATTATCTGATTCTGATCAGGCAATAAATTTAATGGTGAAACAACTTAAGAAGATTTTGTTAATCTGGCTTATGACGAGATGGAAAGGTAGAGAGATTGGTTGACGACGATGATCTGTCTCTTTTTGTCTGATTATTAACGCTTTCGAAAGCGATTTAGATTTAAGACTTTTAGTTTTGCACGTTTTTGTTCCTGCAACTAGGTTTTAAAAATTGAAATGTGTGCGCTATAGAAAAAACTTCTTGAGTGTATAAATTTCTTCGAATCAGATGCTCCGACAAATATTTCAAACAACACATCGTTCGACTAATATATATTAATCTAGTTGGTACAATGATCATTGTGTAATGACATGAGTTCTAGAGGACACCGAAAGCTTCTTTGATAGCGTGTACAACACGGGAGGAAACTTCTTCTCCAAACATAATAGGAAACTGTAAATCCAAATCTTCCTCTATGCTCTTTCTTCTGAAGCTTTTATCTCTTCGCTCTAACTCCATTTTCTCTTCTTCCCCCATCACTCTCTTATCTTCTTCTTCCCTTCCGCAGCACCGCTCCAACCAAACACCGAGAACTTCTTTAGCAGCTGGACCCACGTGATCTCTCAAGATCTCCTCCATTTTTTCCTCTTGCTCCACATCGATTTTAAGCATCGAAGCCGTAGGAGAGAAAGCAGAGCGGACAAAGAGAGAAGGAGACACATAGGGTTTGATTTCAGGAATCTTAAGGAGGGATTGGCGATGGGAATCAAGAGCAGTGTCTTGGTAAAACGTCTTGAGATAGTCAGGGTGAAGAACGAGGTCTTTGCGATGTGGGAGATCGAGGATGAGAACTAGCGAAGTTGGACTGCTCTGTATGAGTTCAACCACAAAGTTTGGAGCTTTTGTTGACGAGTTTAAGAATGCAGAGATGCTTGTTATGTTGAGAGATGCACCTGTTTGGATCTTGCAGTGTATCCAACTTCCTATAACAAAATCAATCTGAGAAACAAAAAAAGTTGGAATCTTTAATGACAAATCATCAGATACAAGGATTGATTCGAAAACAATGAGACAGTTGATTCAAGTTTCGACTATAATTCCAAATTATCCAAAAAAGGGGTTTGCTCTTCTCTCAATTTTAGGGTCGTTTGCATCAAAATTGAAGTTTGATTCTACTTGAATCACGCAAATTTCATAAATTTTGCAATCTCATTCACTATAATAGAGAAATGTTGCGGTTCGGTTGAGAGAAATTCGTACCGGAGAAGATTTCTCGCCGGATCTGATATGAAGAGATGCTTCCGCGGAGCCGTTGGGGTTTTTGAAGTTTCGCACATCCGGTGGGAGGCTACAGGGACGGAGAAGAGACTGAAGGCGATCCTCCACCGTCGACATGAGATCAACCATAAGCTGTCTGCGTGTGGACGACACGTAGGGAAACTCCATGAATTTCTGCCGGAGAAGATCATCCTGATCCTCCATGCACTGGAATTGAGCTCGAACTCGGTGCTTCTTAGAGAATCGCGACGATTTTGTTCGAGTCGGAGTAAACGGCGAGAGAGATGGAGGAGAAGAAGAGAAGAGAGTGTTGCAAAATATCATCGCCATCTTATATGTGGCTACGACTAAATATGAGCCTTCGTTATATTGTACTTAATAAAAACATTATTTACGCCTGATTACGAAATTATTTACACCTAATAAACAAAAAAATTGTCTTTAGAAATTCTAGTGGATCATAGGATCGAACCCAGGACCGCTAAAAAGTGACATAGAACATTATTTGCCTACTTGACCAATAACTTTGTCAAAAAAATTTTGTTTCAATGTTTAAGAATTGGTAAGTATCATCTAGTCAATTAAGTGATGTTGAAGTCTTGTCCAACACTCAAAGACCGACTTACTTAATAGAACATCAACAAAAACAAAATTAAAATACCTGTCTAAACTTAAATTAAGAAATTGACGACGATTTATTAAATTTGAGTTTGTATATTCTTAATTTAATTTACTAATAATCAGTTTTGTTGGAACTCGATTTGCACAACAAATCCGACTCAAAAATAACCAAAGCCCATTAAATTCGACCTAATTGATCGGAACAAAGAATATTCAATTGAATAAAGAAGAGATAAAATGAGAAGAAGGACGCGCTCCGAGATCGTAGGAGTCAAGTAGGAATCGTTAAGGAAGCACGACCCGGATTTTTAGGAAGAAGTTAAGATGTAAATCTAGTATTTAAGAGAATGTAACGTTTTAAATAAAGAAGCAAATTCATTTTTTGTACTCAACATTATTAATAGAAACTCTTCTAATCTTTTCATAAATCCTTATTATTTACTACATAATCGACGGATTAACGAAAGTTAAATCCTAATGCATTTTTTCCAAATATAAAATTTAAGTGTAAAAATCTGTTATCCAGAAGTTTCATTTAACTTCGATCATTTTTGTTGCAATATTAATATGTATTCTGTATTTCTAGAAAATGTTGTTTTTCGTCGACTTTTCTAATAATATTCATGGAAAAAGTATTCCAAGGATAACGTAGAAACACAGAAACCATACAATTGAAGAAAACAAATCAAAAATAATGTTCTCATCTTCTTCCTCTTTGACGTTTTGACAAAGTAACATATCTAATCCAATGCATTCACATAAGGAACCTTAAAGGAAGAAAAAAACAGTAAAATCTAAAATTTCCAACGCCTGTCTTATTTTTTCCCCTTTAATACAGTAATTAACTATAATACATGAAATTGCCATAATCCT
>JAEVFF010000097.1:0-87771 GCA_018901945.1 Pugionium dolabratum | reverse complement strand
TACAATACTTTAAGTTTATGTATAATTTATTTAGAATAAATAAGTATTTTCATATAAGTATTTGTACTATTTTGGGGAATTTAATTTTATGGTGATTTGGAAGAAAAACTTTAAAATGTGCTATTTTAGGGTATTACTCATAAAATTAAAACATAAGGTTTGGGTTCACTTTTTCCAATTTAGGGTTTACATTTTTTTATTAGGAATAAGTTTTTTAATTATTTTAGTATTAAATTTGTGCTATTTTTAAAAATTTAAATGATTAGTGCTATATTTGATATAAAAACTTAAAATAATACTATTTTAGTCAATTGTCCATAAAAAAAACAATATATGTATTTTCTTTCTAGAAAGTATTTAATTTAACAGGTACATGCAATGTTTTTTCAAATATGACGGGAGACAAAAAAAGAAATGATTTTTATATTTTTTAGAAATATTATATGTTTTTAATGTATTTCACCTAACACATATCGGTTTCAATTCACATTTGTGAACCAATGAACTTTCATTTACCTTTTTCAATTTGTAAGAAAACAATTGAGACAACATATTTTAACATGTGAGTCGTGACAAAATCAAGTTCTTAAAAACTGTCGACATCTATACGTCTCCATTCTTGGATTTATTTCGCATTATATGATTATTTTCATCGAATACAATAAATCTTAGCTACGAATAATACTTCGCACGGTTGAAGAAAAAAATTATTTCAGAGTTTTAATAATTTACGCAAATTCATAGCCAAGTTGGAAAAATATGGCATACGGTTTAGATATTATAAAATTAATCTTTAGTCAAAAAAAGGACACAATCAAGTTGTGTAAAATGTCAATAGTTGCACGTACCATTCGGGCTTCGTTACACAACATATTTTTCAAAGGTTACGATTGGTAATTCGTAACGTATATAATTTTTCTGATTTTATTATTATTTATAAACTGAATTTATTTTGTTTTGTTATTTTAAATTACAAAGACAAGGTCATGGTCTTTGATGAATATAGATTAGTTTCGGTTTTAATTTGTTTTAAAGCATACTAGATTCAGGAAAAATATTTGTAAATTATATTTTATTAATAAATAGAAATTAAAAGATTTATATAGTTTTAACTTTTATTTAAAATTATTTTTAACATTAATTTTTGTATATACAAATTAAGAAAGTAAAAAAAATATTTTTTACGAATTTAATAGTATTTTTTGTTAGTTTAATAAAATATATTATTTCTCTAACCAAATTAATAATAATAATATAATTATAATTATTCTAATAAGTTAAGCTCATTTATATATTTATTTGAAATTTACTGTAGTGATGACACGTTAGCATGATATTTATGTTAATAACACGTCAGAATAAGATTATTTTTTTAAAATGTTTCTCAAATAATATATTAGGAATTACATTAGTAACTTAAATCTATTTATATTTATTTAAAATTATTTATAAATTAATGTATAAAAAAATTTAAAAAATAAAAATTATTGTTTTTGCAAATGTAATAGTATTTTTTGATTAGTTGAATAAATTATATTTATTTTCTAATCAAATTAATATAAATAAGTAATTATTCTACTAACTTAAATCATTTTATATATTTAAATTAAAACTCGTTGTGGTGTTGATACATCAGCATAATATTTTTGTTATTAACACATCAATATAAAATTAATTTATTAAAAAATTTGTCAAATAATATATTAGAGATTTCAATTTTCGGGTGATTATATACCTTAGATCAATGTATTCTAAAATGCAAAAATAAACATTGAAAGAGAATTCTGCATAGATGAGCTTTAAAACTGAGACACGTGTCAAGAAACATCTGTTTCAATCGTAATTCTTCTATTTTCCACGAATCTTTTGTGATGGAACTTTGAAAGATGAGTCTGGTTTGATATATTGTGTTAGTTGAGCATTATAAAGTTTTAAATTCCATCATTCCCATCATCATTTCTATACTTTAATTTGCTTTTTTTCATATCCTTATCTTAACTTTTTGTGTCGACAAACATTGTTCATGGACACATTCATATTATGTAACTGAATTATAATTCTGTAAAATTCTCATTTGCTTTTTAAATTACTCTCAGTAAAAATGAATGTAACTTAAATGGCAAGACATCAATCGTGAAGAACGTGTGTCTATGTAGCACGGGTATTTCGTTCCGGTGCCATCTCCCGTCCCGGAAACGTCCCGGAGACGGATACTCCTAGGGGACAGCCATTTTTTCATTTTTTTATATTTTATTATTATTTTATTAGATAAATATCTTTTACAATATTTTTGTGATATAAAAAGAAATATACACTAAAACCTAATCGTAAATAATATATGATAAATCCTAATTTTAAACTCTAAACATCAATGTTATTAAGTAAAAATTTTTATTTTAAGATTTTTATATTTTTTATTTATAAATATTTTCTAACGTATCTATACCGTCTCCGTACCCACAAATTTTAAATATGTCGTTTCTTATACATGTCCCCGTCCCCGTTTCTAGTACCCGTCCCCGTTTCAGTGCAGCATAGACGTGTGTTTATTTGGAGATTAATTGCAACTAGTTCTCCAAGATCAGCAATAATTTATCACTCAAATTTACCATCATTTCACAGCTCTTAACTTTCATTTTCTAAAGGTTTACATGATCATGGAATAAGGCTGAAACAATAAATATTTTGTCAGATAAAAATCGCAGCTCGAGCAAAAATAGTCGATCGATCCAAAGACTCTGAATTACTTTGACAAGATTTTGGAAAGAATTATAGTAAAGTCAAAATACCTGTTAAGCTCAATGGGTCATGGTGACACTTAAGTTAAGCTATATTTCCCTATTTCCAATTATTTACGTTTACATATCTAATCAAACCTGTCGTCATTGTGACTCAAAAATTAGAGTCATTGTGTTTGTTGGCTACTGTAAAGCACAGTACTTTATTAGAGAAAAAGATACACATAACAATGTTGCTTAACTTTATTTGATTTTCTTTTAAAATACTAATTTAGTTATAAGTTAGGGTTATGATTCACATTTTACGTTGAAGAAATTAAAAGCGTTGGTGTCTACAATACATAGATGTTTTTTTTTCTTTTTCTAAGATTAATTATAGATAGATTACGTTTTAATATAGTGTTTTGGCAAGATAAAATCTATATGCAAAATCTATATGCAAGATAAAATATAAGAAGTTACTACCGTTGAAAAAAATATATTCGGTTAGTTCTACATCAAATTTACACATTTATCTCTAATTTAAAATGACAACTAAGAAAAAGAGTTCAAACCTAATATCTTTTGCAAAGTTACATACATTTACGAACTACGAACAAAAATACAAACTGCCACAAATAATATAATACTATATTCATATCCACGCATGCGTGGTGAAAAATATTCGTAAATTATATTTTATTAGTAAATATAAATTAAATATTTATATAATTTTAACTTTTATTTAAAATTATTTTTAACATTAATTTTTGTATATACAAATTAAAAAAAGAAAAATAATTATTTTTTACGAATTTATATAATAGTATTTTTTGTTAGTTTAATAAAATATATTAATTATATAACCAAATTAATAACAATGATATACTTGTAATTATTCTAATAAGTTAAACTCATTTATATATTTATTTGAAATTTACTTTAGTAATGACATGTCAGCATGGTATTTCTGTTAATAACACGTCAGAGTAACTTTATTTTATTAAAATGTTTCTCAAATAATATATTAGGGATTATGGTAGTACCTTAAATATATTTATATTTATTTGAAATTATTTATAAATTAACGTATAAAAATTTTAAAAAATTAAAAGTATTGTTTTTTCAAATGTAATAATAGTTTTTGGTTAGTTGAATAAAATATATTGATGTTCTAACCAAATTAATATAAGTGACATATATTATAATTATTCTAGTAATTTAAACCCTTTTCTATATTTAAACTGAAATTCATTGTGGTGTTGACACGTCAGTATGATATTTTTGTTATTAACACGTAATAATAAAATTACTTTGTTAAAAAATTTCTCAAATAATATATTAAAGATATATTAAGGATATGTAATTATAAACCATTTAACGTCCAAGTCGACTAAAACTAAAACTAAAATATTAATTAACAACCAATGTGGTCCAGAAAAATGGGATATAATTAAAATGCAATCTAATTTTCACGATCAATTCTATAATGTAATTATTATGTACGCCATAGGTTAACGTCATGCGTCACTACACTCACCTCAAGCAGTCACAAAGTTCCTGAATTTTCATATAAACTATTACGCCAAGCCAAAAATTCAAATAAAATAAACCCTTTTTTAAATACATTCAGTTATTTAATTATTTCGTAATACTTATAGAAGAGAAGACGTTTAAGTAATGACACTGCTTCTTCAACAACCGGTTTACGCAGACCAACCAAATACCAATTTCTCGCAATAAATTGGTTGGTTAGGTGTCTTTTTTTGGGCTGTGAAACCATTTGAATGTATTTTGATTAAAGATTGAAAATTCTGCTAATGGATTTGTGTAACTGTTTTCTCGCAATTTTTTTGAAAAATACTCTGTTGAAAAAATCTATGTTGCACGGGTACTACGCTCGGGTGCCGTCTTTTGTCCCGGAAACATCCCGGAGACAGGTACTTGAAAGAACGCCACTTTTTTTTTTATTATTATTTTATTATATAAATATCTTCTGTAATATTTATGTGATGTAAAAAAAATATATCACAATTCCTAAACTCTAATACCTAAACCCTAAATAGGAAATATGATAAACGTTAATCCCTAAATCCCTAAACCCCAAACATCAACATTATTAAATAAAATTTTTCATTTTAAGATTTTTATATTTTTCATTTATAGATATTTTCTGACGTATCCATGCCGTTTCCGTATTCACAAATTTTAAATTTGTCGTTTTTTTGTATCCGTTTCTATCCCCGTTTTTGGTGCCCGTCCCGTTTGAGTGCAGCATACAAAAAAATTATACTAAAAATTAGCATCATCTTTCATTATTAGTCAGTTGACAAACTTTAGCCGTCCAAAAAGCATGAAGGAAAAAACTTAAGCATTATCGTAAAAGCTTTTTTTACACAAATATATCTTACTTAAAAGCTTAACAAAATAAAATCTACGATATTTTTGTACGAAAATATAGTGTTGTTCGTTTGTCTGCCGCAGTGTCTGCGGCAGCAACCTGCGGTCAGACGCTGTAATATTGTTGTTCGTTTGATCGCCGCAAGTTGTATCGCAATTGTTTGATCGCAAACGCTACAATTTCGCAGCGACTAAAATTTTTTACCGTATTTTTCTCCGGTCGACTGCAGCGTTTGACTGCAGCAACCTGCGGCGGTCAAACGAATAACGTTGGCCGCATGACGCAGCCGCATGTTTCTACGGCTACGAAACGAACATGCCCTATATCTAATAAACCTCTGCGACAAGCAGAAAGTCCACGTGAGCACGGTGTAGGTCTATTATTTCTTAGTATCGAACGGTTCACATTCTTGTAAACTAGTCGTTGGAACAAACAAATAGTAACGGCAATGTTCGCCCGAGAAACTTCTCCCCACTCGGTCTGATAAAATAGAGTTTAATAGGGTTTCTGAAAAACTTTGTAAACATTCATTTAAACCCGTGAATGACAAAATAAGTTCTCTTATATTTTCTTTGTCAAACTCTCTTTTTTTGTTCTCTAGATATGCATTATTCCATTCAATAGACATGACACTAGTTAAAAAAGAAAGAGAATCTATTTATGTGTTCTAACTCTATAAGTATTCTTCATTCCCCTTTTCTGAACGATCGATTTGACAAGATCGATTTGAATGAAGGAGGAATAAATAAATCAACATTGAACGTGGGAGGAGCTAGAGTCACTCTTTTTTTGTGTCAACATGATACATGGGTTTTATTAAGAGATTGGACCCATTTTTCAGATTTTTGTTTTTGAAATACTATTATTATTTATTACGATTGTGATATAATTGATGGCTTTTGTTTTGTTCGAAAAACCAATGCTTCATTAATTAATTAACAACGAGGCTGCTAGGGTGTATTGTCGTGTGTGTGAGATCAACCATTCCCATGCATTCAATACTTAACTCCGTAGTACTTTTAAATTTTGTAACTTCATCAGTTATTAAGAAATATAGCATCCAACTCAAAACTAATCGGCAATGAGTGGAATAGTCTATGTACCTTATATATGTGTAGAAACTTTCCAACTTCCAATGTGAGATTTTACATACTAATATGCCTCTTCGAAATGTAGGCGGAACACGCACCAACATCTACAATATGGGCCACTTATACGGGCCACTTCCAATGTGGGAAATCGTTTTTTGTGGGAAATCGCATGTCGGACTAACCTTAGTTCTGATACTATATTAGAAAACATGAGCATCCAACTCAAAACCAATGTTTTTAAAACCGGCAACTGAACCGGACAAGTATTTAGATCGCTATGGTCCAGTTGGTTGCAATCGGGTTCCACGATTTTAAAGATAATATATGGTTTTACTGAAATGGAGACTACATATTGGTACAATTGTGGGCTAAGCTCTTGCTTATTAAGATACAGTAACAAGTGAAAAAAATGGGGTAACTATAAAATAACTTCAAAGTGAAAAAAAATATAGAAAGCAAGAAGAAAGAAAGAGCAGAAGAAGAAAAGCAGATAAGACCAAACAAAGAACAACTCTCTAATGTCCTCTGTCGAAATCTGTTTCTTTTTTTTTCTTTTTTCTACAAATATTGTTGGGGAGAGAGAGAGAGAAGACGCAAAAGTTAAATTGAATTATCCCAAAGAAGTGTGCTTCAAATTGATAATGTTAAGAGATTTCTTGTTTTTTTGTAAAAAAAAGATTTGTGGATGTATGATCGGACCGGCCACGACAGTTGTCTTAATGGCAACAAAATGTTTCTCTATCTATATATATATTTACTCTTTCTCTCTCTCTCCTCAGCTGTTTACATTTTGAGATTATAATGAACAGAATAGAACCTTTTCTTTATTCTCTCTTTTTACAGTTTACATCACACTCTTTAACACTCTAATCTTGAGGTCAACAAAATGAGTTCAATTTCTTTCAAAGTTCCAATTTTTTCCTCTTAAACCTGAAACCCATTTGAGAATTCGGAGAAAATGGTGAGAAAGACATCTGCTTCTTCTAGTAGCTTTGGCGGTTTTTTTAGTCCAGGAGCTCCGAATTACGGCGATAATAAAGGTTGGAGCTCCGAGAGAGTTCCTCATCCTTCTTCTACCACAACCGCCGCTATTAACAGCCGTCGACACATCGGCTCCGCTTCTGCCTTAACGACGCCGTTTTACAGCGGTAGAGCATTACCGTCGAAATGGGAAGACGCAGAACGGTGGATTTGCAGCCCCGTGGTGAGTTACCCACCAGGTGTTTGTAAACATCCATCTGTGAGCTCTCAATTCTCCGAACAGAGACGGCAGAAATCCAAAAGCGGTCCGATTGTTCCTCCTACGCTGCCGCACCTGCCGCCGCCGTCTTCTTCATCGGCGATTGGGTGTCACCAGTCTTCTCCGAAGATAACGATGGAAGCTCCTCCGGGGAGTATGAAGGGTTTAATGGTGGTTAGCTCACCATTCTCGACCGGAGTTTTGGAGGCGGAAAGGGTCTTTAGAGGGAGTGTCGGTGGTAAATGTAAAGGCTACGGCCATGCACATAGCCGAAGCTGGGTGGATTTGATGAATGAAGAAACTTCATCTCTTAGTTCCAAAACTGATACAGGTAACAAGAGTATCTCTCTCCTCTTCAGATGCAACGAATCTGAAATCAGAACCTCTGCAAAAAGACACCCATTTTGTTGAATCGAATAACATTATTTGAAGTAAAACCAAGGTTGACTTGATTCTTATGAAACAATGTCCAAGATCTAAGCTTTGTTGATTCTGAAACATGAAAATGTGCAGAGGAGAACGCGGAGGACAGAAAGGAAGGAGAGATGATGACGGCGGTTCAATCTCCGGTGGTTCCAAGAAAAGATATGGCTACTCAGATGAGCCCAGAAGAAACGAGTCCTTATAACTACCAAGAGCTGAACCATTCATCTCCTCAAGAGCTTTACAGTTCATCTCCACCGTTGGTTGTTTCTGTGACTGAACCTCCGAGAGAAATTCCTTGTAGAGGTGAAGTGAGAGAAGTGAAAATGGATAGAGGAGCAACAGTAATTAAGCGTCCAAAGAGACGAGTAATGTCTTCTAGGGTTAACAGGAGAGAGCAACCTGAGGTTGAAGACAACTCCGAAGCTTCTGCTTCTTCTTCTTCTTGGGATATCTCAGAACCAGCCATGACTCTTTCAAAGTGTTCAAACATTGATTGTTATCTCTGTTTTTTCTTCTTGCTCAGCCATTAATATCTTTTGTGTGTGAATATTTCGCAGATTGCAAAGAGAGGAAGCAAAGATAGCAGCTTGGGAAAATCTTCAGAAGGCGAAAGCAGAAGCTGCCATTAGAAAACTCGAGGTTCTTCACTTATATAAGCTCTTGACAAAGCAACCAGATGATGAAACGTTGGTCTATATACTGAGTCTTTTTATATTGACCACAGGTAAAGCTGGAGAAGAAGAAATCTGCATCAATGGATAAGATCTTGAACAAGCTTCAAACAGCTAAGTTGAAAGCACAAGAGATGAGGACAAGCTCAGTATCCAGTGAACAAGAACAACAAGGGAATCATCAAATCTCCAGAAACTCGGTGAAGATCACTCATCTTGTCCGAAGACATACTTTCATGACCCCTTTCATGACTTGCTTTGCTCCTCGTGTTGATTGCAGAAAATCTTCATCCGCTCTCTAATTTTTTATATTAAAAATACAATTTAAACCCCCACATTGTAAAGCTTTCCTTGTTCCAACTTTTATATCACTTCCATAACAACACAAAGCAGGTTTACTTGTTCCCAGGTAACGTAACAACTTAAATTATCCAGAGGATTCTGAAACCTGAAGTTTATACAAATGAGAAAGCACAGGTAATGAATTTTGGTCTTGTGCACTAGTATGGTCGGTATCTCCAGTCCGATCTTGATGGTCTTGCGCTTGGCATGCCATATCCCCACTAGCAAATTCAGTTTCCAAGCGAAATCGATAAGAACCATGTTGTTCATAAGAAAGAATCTTTGATTAGTGTTTTCGGTTATATATGCATATACTCACATCGTCCATACTCACGCCTCCATACATGCGACCAATAGTGCGCATTGGACCTCCATAGCCACCAAAATATTCAGGACGAGAAGAACTTAACATGGAACTTCCACCTGCGCTAGGTCCAGCTTCATCAAGAGGTGTTGCTGAATCTATTGCTACCTAACCCGGCAAAAAAAAACAATGTACTTTTAACATCTTTATTAGATTCTTGTATCAAGCCTAGTATGCAAAACCATCGTTTATAAAAGGTATTTATTACCTCTTGTCCACAGATTTCATGAGATCTTCGTGCTACACGATCTGCAACACCATTCTCAGCAAAGGTAACAAATCCAAAACCTCTATGTCCACTTCTCTTTGGGTCCTATTTAAAAGAGAAGCTTAAGATGTTCACAGACGTTTCTGAGTGAATCTTCTAACTGTAACTTCTTGCTCACCTTGGGAATATAAGCATCTTGAATACGGCCAAATCTACCAAAATACTCGCGAAGATCATCAACCGATGCTTCTTGAGGAAGCCGTCCAATAAAAATCTTATTTCCCATACCC
The DNA here is from genome assembly GCA_018901945.1 of Pugionium dolabratum. NCBI lineage: Eukaryota > Viridiplantae > Streptophyta > Magnoliopsida > Brassicales > Brassicaceae > Pugionium > Pugionium dolabratum. The sequence continues at coordinate 78,021 of JAEVFF010000097.1, read as the reverse complement.
CTCGTTGGTTCTCCTCCTAAGAGTGAAGATTCCTTTTAATAAATCAGAAAAAATGTTCTAAAATAATGATTTGGTATATCGATATAGTGAGCTTACTTCCGTAAAATGAAGCCGGATTATCATACAAAGTAGGAGCACCAAGGGCTGCATATCTTGTAGCTGCAGAAATGTAAGCATCATAAGCTCCATAACCACCTGGAGTTCCAAACCCACCTGCAACAGCAACGGGTGGGCGCGACATTCTAGCCACCGGCGGCCTAGGAGGATGATCATCCTCCTTTGGTGTTGCCCGATCAACAGCAACCGTAGTACCTCCCAGATCATGAGTGTCTTCCATCAAATCCTCCACCGAATCTGAAATAACAAAACAGAACGTTTCTATCTATTCCAGACTTTTACAAACAGGTTAAAGATGAACTAAAACTGTGACAGTATTCATAGCCAGGACCACATTCACAAGTTTCTTATGTTATCTTTCTCATGAGTTTGAAGATCAACTTGTGTATTGCTGCAGAGAAAGAGATTTAAGAAAAAACTAACCAGCACTAGCAAAGGTGATAAATCCAATTCCTCGGTGTTGCTTGGAGTTGTGGTCCTAAAATAGATAGTCAGAAAATAATATTAATCGACCCAAATCCAGGAGGAATGACAAGCTAAACAATTGCACCAGATCTGACAACAAACTCTTTAAAGTGTTGGATAGTCAAACACACGATCAGATTATGATAGATTACCTTAGGCATGTATAAGTCTGTTATTTCCCCATACCTTTCAAAATGGCTGCGTAAGAGTACACAAGAAATGCTTACATTTTCCGCGGATATTAGAAACCATTCTAAACAATAAAAACACTCTAAAGCAAATCAGATTACCTTCGGAAATCTGATTCAGAGACTGATGAAGGAATTCGAGCAACGAAGATCCTCGTTACTTTTTTTGCAGGCTGTCTCATCTCTTCCTGGCAAAATAACAAAACCCTCTTGAACAAAGATTATAGAGAAAGGAAATGTCATATTAGATTCACAAAATCCAAAAATCCATGTACCAAACCTTTGGTGTAGCCACTTTTACTTCCAAAATTCTGTTCCCTAAAAAGTGTTCACCTTTCAAGGCATTCTACAAGTACTCAAAAGTTAACAATTAGTAAGACATATTTGCCAATCAAAATATTGCAACAACAATAGTAATTTTACCTTTGCATCATCAGCTGAAGCAAAAGTGACATATCCAAATCCACGAGATCTTCCGGTTGATCGATCCTAAACATTAAAACATCTTCAAACAATAGAATCGAAGCTCTTCCTGACATTGCTTAATCAAATAATTCAGACAAAACTTATAATATAGACTCAAATCCAAACCTTCATGACAATACAATCCTCCAAGTCTCCAAACTTTGACATGTAATCCTTAAGCCCATCGGAATCAATATCCCACGGGATACCCAAAACCTAGAAACCAAATTAAATTACAAAATAAAAGAATCGCAGTTACACGATTCAGACAAAAGTTGTGGAATTTAACTGAGACGAAGAAGAAAATGTAAACAAAAATTCGAAAACTTGAGCTCAATCCGAGGAAAAACCCAATTACCACAAGCTTCCGTTCCATCAGATGAACAGAGAGAAGAAACTAATGTAGATCTGGAGAGAAATTGAAACCCTAACACACTCAGAAAATCTCTCTCGTCTCTCCCTCTAAATCTCTCACACTCGTCTTTTCTTCCTCTTCCTCCTCCTGCAAACCACAAGCACATCTCTCTCACACAAAGATAACATCAAACACCAAATTTTCATATTTTTGGCATACGGATCCTCTCCGACAAGAAACAAAAAGAAACTTAATTATCCGTAGATTTATTGCCACAAACCAGAAATTCGAGAACTCACACACTGACCTTTGAAATCTCTCTCGCTCTCTCCCCCTCAAGGATTTCTGGATTTGGTTTCGAAATTGTCTTTCAACTGAAACTAAATTGGCTCTAAATTTGTCTTCTTTAGAGAGGAAGAGAGTAATGTTCCGGCAATAAAACGTTCACCGTCCATCACAGCTGATACATCTCCGCGATTGTTGACACGTGTTAACCCCAACATTTCATAGTTTTTTCTGTTTTACATTTGCAGGTAAGTCCATCATATTAGGTCTAAAGCAAGCCTTTTAATTTACTTCCGTCAACTATACGAATTTATGCGAATAAATTTATTTCCACCCGTACTTTTTGGGTCTTTCATAAATTACATAAACTATGTTTTTCTTCCATAAACTACATAAACTTCATAATTTATTCTAATTACATAAATTCCGTTAATATTTACACGTTAAATAGCTACTAAATCAAGTTCTAATTCAAAAATTTAGTTTTAATTTGGGTTTATTTTGAAATTAAAACTAGATTTTTGAAGTAAAACAAGATTTAATAACAATTTAACGTGTAAATATTAACGAAATTTCTATAATTAGAACAAAGTATGAAGTTTATGTAGTTTACAGAAGAAAAACATAGTTTATGTAATTTATAAAAGATCCAAAAAGTACGGGTGAAAATAGGTTTATTCGTATAAATTCGTGTAGTTGACTCTTCTTTATATGTTTTTTTACCCCAATTCTTATTTCATACTTAATAGGAATAGAGAGTGCACAGTATAGGAATGGTTACTGAGTTAAATTAAAAGGAATTTAATTATAGTTGAAGTCTTATAAACTTGTGGCACAACAAAAGGTGGCAAGACTTATGGTCAAACTTCAGAAATCAAGTCCATGCATTCTTATTTGATGCTTCGAAAACTTCTCCCGATATTTACATGTAATTCACAAACCTGATTCATCGAGTCTCAATACAAAACCGAAGACGATTTAGAACATTTACATCCCACCATAACCATTCATAAACCTAACATTTACTTTGTGATAAAAGTTCATTCTTTATATAACTATTAGATCCAAAATAAATCTCTAGAGTTCGTGTTAACAGTAATTTGTAAAGAAATTGAACCTTAAAATAGAATAAAGACCGTTAAATGCATCTCTAGTGTCGGCCAGCTTTGTTGCTTGCGTCCTAAGAAACAATAACATAACGAACCAGAGACTCTGATCAAGTAGGTCGATCTTTAAGGTCAAACGCAGCTTGTTCCCCTGCAACTGCAAATCCCCAAATGCAGCAACGTTTATAGTACAAGAGACAATGTCAATGCCTTCAAATTTCTATAAGTATTCAAAATGAAGAAGACTTTACCGGTTAAGATTGTGTTGGACTGACCAATGTTCAACCTCTGAGGAGGAGTTAGCAAGCCCTCTCGACTCATCTCCTTTAAGTAAAAAAAAAACAATTTCTAGTAAGCAAACAATCTTTCAAAAATCTTGGGTTTATTGAACAAAAATATGTTTTTTATGCACCGCAGGTGCAGTAACGTGAGGGAAAGGTCCAAAGTGACTGCGAATGGAAGGTTCCAACGCAAATGGAGAAGCGACAGCATTGATCATTTCGGGGGCACTAGAATTCAAAGCAATTTGATTGGTATGGTTAAGCAGAGAATCATTGGTTGCTTCCGCAGGAGCCACTGGTTGGATCTGGGAGAGTTGCAATGGATGTAATGTTCCAGGTAAACACAGAGGATGTAAGTTTATTCCATTCCTCATTGTCAACATCTGCAAAAACCAGACATTGAGAGATTGATTCGGAACCAATAAACTTAAGTGAATCATCATATCGTTTTATAGAGGGGTTTTTAGTGACCTGGACTTGAAGCTGAAGCTGTTTCAGATACTCAATGGCTTCATCGAGCATCGAAGCTTTATCCGTCTTCCCCCCCAATCAACACATTGCCAATCATACATAGTAAGAAGTAAAAAAACGAAACAGGATAGTTCACGCGACTATGACAATATAAATTATTACCTTGTTTGAATTGGGGATGAGATTCTGTAAAGCTTTCATTTTCTCATTGATTCTACTTCTCCTCCTCTGTCAGAAGAAGTTAACATAAATCTCAAAGTGATAGCCTGAAAAAACTTCTAACTTTGGAAGAGACGCAAAGGTAAAAAGCTAAAACCTTCTCAGACAAGTTATGAACTTCAGCAGCTCTGCATCTCTTTGATGAGCTACGAGAAGGACCTGACTTGGCGAGAGGTTCATCAACCACAGCTTCGACTGCTTCCTGCTTTTATTCCAGCAAAATAACAAGCAGTCGGTGTGCATTATTACAATCACAAAAAGGAGCCAATTTAGTTGCTGGGAAAGTACAGATCCGTTAGAGAAAATCTCTGTAGAACCGTTTCTCAGGAAACAGACAAAGATGGATTTAAACCTGAACTTTCGAAAAGTGCAGAGAGAAAGAGACATAGAGAGAGTAAATTAAAATTTCCAAGCACCTCGCTTTCGCAATCATACTCGTCGCTCTCATTTTCGCCAGCTCCAACGGAAGAAGACGATACTCGAGTAACTGAGCTGTTTCCCAGAGCATTATTATTACCCCGGGAAAAACCAAAACACGCGACAGGCGAGCTCGATCCAATGGCGGAGCCAACCTCAGAGAAATCAGCTGTGGAGCGAATCCCACGCTTTGACAAGAGCGCAGAATCCGACGGCGGAAGAGAAGTGAAAGAAGTCGGGTTTTCTGCATGTGGATCACTGTGCAACCCGATCGCAGACGCATTAGCCGTCGTCGTCGCCTGAGAATAAGAAGGAGGAAGAGGAGAAGAACGGTTGAAAATATGCCGGAGAAACTGAGAGATTTCGTCGGAAGAAGACGGTGGATGATTATTATTACTATTACTTCGAGTATCGTAAATCGAGGTAGTAGGAGAAGACGATGAAATCAATTTCTTATCTCCCATAACTCTCTTCACTTCTATTCTCTTCTCTTTCTTCTCTCTGTAATGTAACATTAGGAGATAAAGCAGTTCAAGTGAATACAAACCCCCAAAAAAAAAGTCTTGATTTTTATGGGCATGGAGAGAAAAGAGTGACCGTCACGCGGCAGCGATGAAAATAAGTTACAATGATTGGTCTGTCATATAGGTAAAAGTCTCGGTCAGTGTTACTGTAGTAAAAGCATTGAGCTTGTGTCAGCTCACAGTTTAAGGTTAAGTAAAAACTTTTTTTTTTCTCCTCACAAAACTTTTCCTCGTCGCACGTGAGACGCACTACTAAACTAGTACTAGTCGTTAGTTTTTATTTTATTTTGGGTTTAATTCCGTCAATTACACAATTGTATGCGAATAAGTTTATTTCCATCCGTACTTTTTGGGTTTTTCATAAGTTACATAAATTTTATTTTTCTTCCGTAAATTACATAAACTTTATAAATAATTCTAATTACAGAAATTCCGTTAATGTTTACACGTTAAATTGTTATTAAACTTTGTTTTACTTTGAAAATCTGGTTTTAGTTTCAGATTAAATCCAAGTTAAAACTAGATTTTCGAATTAAAACTAGATTTAGTAGCTATTTAACGTGTAAACATTAATACAATTTCTGCAATTAGAATAATTTATGAAATTTGTGTAATTTATTAAAAAAAAATACAGTTTATGTAGTTAAAAGAAGACCCAAAAAGTACGGATTGAAATAGGTTTAATCGCATAAGTTTGTGTAACTGACGGAAGTAAACCCTTTTATTTTTAATTTTTAATTTATGTTTTTGTGTGTAGCAAATGATGCAACCTTTTATCTTGTTAAAATGCATCGGCATATTCTTCGTGATACGATGAACTCGATATAATGAGTATTCGTATAATTTCGAAAAAAAAACATTACAAATATAATGAAATAGGCATTGTGTTATATGCAAATTATGGCGTGATACATAAGAATACATTAGTTGATGGTTTGCTATTTTATTCAGCTGAATATAAACCCATGTCACCAGAGTCGGCCCTGAATTTAACAGAGCCGCAAGCAAAAAAAAATGGGCCGTTTTATACTACAAAAAAAAATTAGACCGTTTCAATTTTTAAAATTTTTTGTTGTTATAAGGACTCGAATCAAAGAACTCTAGAAAGCAGTTTACTTTTATTTACCATTTGTGCTAAGAGTATTTTTGAAATAAGAACTAATATTTTTATATTAATAGTGAGGGTCGTAAGCATGGGTTTGCTTTGCTTTGGTCCAGATCCGACCCTGCATGCCACTGAAATGGGTTGGATTACGTACGAGTTTTAAATCAGTGAATGTAAAGAAAATGTATATGTATCGAATTTACAGTGTCTTTGTTTCAAGTAAACAAGATAGATGCTTCTCTTGGGTTTTTTCAATTGATAGTTTGATGGAAATTTCAAGTTCTCTGAATGTTAAATGACCCATACCTAGCTCGTTTTATTGTCTGATTTGAAATTCAGAAAACAAGTAGAAAACAAAGATGATCATAAATTTTTTTTGACCTTTTAAAAACTATTCCGATCACTTGTATTTTTTCTTTAGTTTAGATACATGAATCAGAAATATGACATTGTATGTAACGATTTATCCATGCAACATATCATGATTATAACATTATAACAACTAACAAGGATAATATAAATCGCCCTATTGGACTTTTCTACGATTTTTGCTTGTTCGCTGAAACCTGGATGTTCAAATAACATATATACTAGATTTGAAAAAAATATTCTTAGATTATAATTTATTAGTAAATATAAATTAAATATTTAATTTTTATTTAAAAGTAATTTTAATATTAATTTTTTGTATATACAAATTAAGAAAAGAAAAATAATTATTTTTACGAATTTAATAGTATTTTTTTTTCTAGTTTAATAAAATATATTAATTCTCTAACCAAATTAATAACAATGATATAATTGTAATTATTCTAATAAGTTAAGCTTTTTTTATATTTATTTAAAATTTAACGTAGTGATGACACGTCAGCATGATAATTCTGTTAATAACACTTCAGAGTAAGATTATTTTCTTAAAATATTTCTCAAATAATATATTAGGGATTACGGTAGTAACTTAAATTTATTTATATTTATTTGCAATTATTTATAAATTAATGTATAAAAAATATAAACAAATAAAAATTATTGTTTTGCAAATGTAATATTATTTTTTTGTTAGTTGAATAAATTATATTTATTTTATAACCAAATTAATATCAGTGGCATGTATTGTAATTATTTTAGTAACTTAAACATTTTTTATGTATTTAAGCCGAAACTCGTTGTGATATTGACACGTCAGCATGATATTTTTATTATTAACACGTTAGTTATTTTGTATAAAAATTTCTCAAATTATATATTAGAGATAAATTATATATTAGGGATAGACTATTTGGACGGACCTAACCACTCTATAGTCCTGTAACAATGAAATCTTAACAGAGATAACAAAGCTTACCAAACATTTTATAAACAACAATAAATTCATTTTGTCGAAAAAAACAAGTTTAAATTGGATTGAAATGCCATATAAGTTACCATTATATCACATACTCTAGTATAATTCACGAAGAATATTTTAATTTGTATATTTCTCCACCAAAAACAAAAAGATCGGACGGTTGGATAAGATAGTAAATAGGAAGCCTAGAGATGCGCGTAAGAGAGAAGCTTACGTTAGAAACCAAAGCATGATTTGACGGTGGGGAATTCGAGTACCTTTTTCTGTTATAATAAAGCGAGAGGGATACATTGAACTCAAAATTCTACTATGGGTTAGGTCCATTATGTTATGTAGGCCCAACGATTCATATTTCTCATTAAGACCATAACTGAAGGCCCATTCTGTTCGCACAATTTTTTTTTAATGTAAAATACTTTCATTAATCATCAATATCATTGTTTACAAAGTATTGTAAAAAATCAGAACAATCATAATAAATATCAGATGTGGTGATTGAAGACGCCAAGTAATCCGCCGCTAAATTTTCGGATCGAGGGTAGTATTTAAAAATAATTCCATCGAACATTTAGATCCATGATTTGATCGTCTGAACATAGTATTGCAGCTGTAGATAAATATTTTTGTAGTTGAAAATATTGTTTAAGAATAGGTTTTCACTTTCATAAATCATATGTCGAAACCCAAGTGACCATATAAATTAGAGAGCCCGAAGAAGTATAGTTAATTCTAATTCAATAATAGAAGAACGACTTTGAAATTTATCACTAAGAACAAACCTATATGATTGCGAATAATCTATCCCAATCCTGAAATAATAGAATCCATTTTATAAGCAACATCATAATTACATTTTACCCAACCACGGTGGTTTTTGCCATCAAAATTTTTGTTGTGTGATATATGTTGGTGCGAATTGTTCATTCGTCCTTATTATACTTTGAATCCATTTAAAAACATTTTCATAACATTTCTAAAATAAATTTTCTGAATCAATGTTGACTTTATTGAAGATTAGATCATCCATTGATTTTCATATACGCCACAAGATATAGAAAGAAAGATATTTCTAAGAAGCAGATTGTTCGAACAATTTATTTATTTACTTTTTTGTCACCTTCCAACGATAATTTATGTAAATAATTATTTTCTCATGTAATATTTTGAAATCACGAAAAAGCTGGTAATATGATGAATGCAATCTATAAAATCCACAAAAGCGCAGACATAATTTTTGGGGAATGAGCTTAGATTTGACATATCATCTTATAGATTAGCAAATGCAACCCTCTACTATTATTTAATAAATTTTAAGCAATATAAATATTTAAAGTAGACATCTCAATTGAACTAGTAAAACCTAGTTAAAATTTTATATAAATACCCTATGTGTATAATGCAAAGTGATCGATGCCATAGTCAATAACTGTTTGTTATAAAAACACAGATACAAAATTGACAAGTGAGTTACAGAAAATTATGAAAGGGATTGATAATGGAGAAAAAGTAGGTAAGAGTCATAATTTATACCCTAATTTGGTTGGTTCCCATGCCTATCACGACATTTTAAAATGGACCACGAGATTTTCTACTTTTGTGAAATTTATAAAGTTGTTAAATTAAGCAAAAGTACGTAATAAAAAGAGTAATATCCTAAAATAATAGCTTTTAAACTTTTTTTTTCAAATTTAGCATCATAAAATTAAATTCCCAAAAATAACACAAATACTTATATGAAAATACTTATTTATTCTAAATAAATTATACATAAACTTAAAGTATTGTATTTAGGTTCATTATTTCCAATTTTAGGTTTAATTTTTTCTATTAAAATATAGTTTTAATGCATTTTAATCTTAAATTTGTGTTATTATTAGAAATTTAAACTAATGATACTATTTTTGGAACAAAAACTTAAAAATATGCTTTTTTTTAGACATTTGTCCAAATAAAAATATCTTTTTCCGAAATTAGAAAATCGTGAGACTCTTTACTCTCTCATAATACGTAAGTGTGTGTGTTTTTTACAACACTGGGAGATGTGAAAACTCTTTTACTTTTAAGATTTTTTTAGAAAAACTGAAAATCATAATCGTTTTATTTATTGACTAATCAGTACAAATAACTATAATGCTAATATGACTTACTTGAAAAGAGAAAAAACTATTATTCGGTATAGTTTTGCAGATCAGTACAACATAGCATCTGTGCTTCATGCAATAGTGTCTATTACTGAATGGTTTAGTATTAGTTTAATGTAAATAGTAAATGATTTATAACGTGATTTCATTTATTTTTAAAAATTGAAAAAGAGTGTTAGTAAATTGGGTTATAAAGAAAATACAAATCCGATGGAAGTTCGCTATAAATGGAAAATGCATTGAAAAGTGATGGGACAAAACAAAGGCAATAAGCTAAGAAGATTGTCGGCGATGGACACCAATCTATGATGAGCTGTGTGTGTTAATTGATTCTTCTCCACTTTTACCTAAAAAAGAGATTCTTCAATAACAAAAAAAAAACAATATATATAACTACAATTACCATATATATTTATGAAACATATTAACCCAATTTAAATGTTGTTGGAACAATTTTTATAAATAAATTTATATGTTCAATTGAGTAATATAACCTAAATATTGATTGTAAAAATTATTGGAAGGTGAATGAAAAATGGGCCATTAGGGTTATTAAGAATCCATAAATTTGTTGGCTAAAATAATGAGAAAGGACAAAAGTCTCACATTGGAAACTTGAGTAAAAATTCTCTAATATATAAATGAGAGAGATCATGTAATAAATTAAAAGAATTGGAGAGAGAAAAGATCAAACCACGTGCACCGCCGCCGGGCCGGACTCGGGTCTTGGGTCAAATTTTGATTATCAAAACCGAGTCAAAACCCTAAATCATACCCACGATTTTTTCTTCTAATCGTTCACGATTTTTACGTCAGTTCGGTTTTTTCCCACGTTTTAGAGTTGCGAAAATCACTCATTTAAAACTATAAAAACAAATTTTAATCCTCGTTATTATGTCATGTTTAGGTTAATATGTAGCGTCACATCTACCATTCTATTAGTTTTATTTTATTTGGCTAAAACATAAACAGCTATATCCATTTGTTGTTACGATTCGAAATTTAAATGTAAATATTTCATTGACAACTTTTAAAAATCTTATATTTAGAATTATTATTATTCCCTTTTCCAGCAATAAACATATGCTTTTTTTATGAAATGTTATTTGTTTCAAAAGGTCCAATTCTATCGTCTACGTGGCTCTGCAGAATAGGCTGTGTTTTCGTAGATACCATGCAAAAGTAGAGATCTTTAAATATACTATTTAGCTATTTTACCAAACTTACTTTTTCATAAACACTATATTTATTTCATTTTTGTATTTATTTAACCAAACTTATACGTTTAAGCATATTTTTATTTGAATTTAAAATTTTCCATTAGCTATAAAATTAAATTAAATGATTTATTAAGCTACATGAAAATTTGAAATGCTTCTTTAAAAGTATGAGAGCCACCTGTCCTCTTTCGGGACCACTTTATTTTAATTTCATGATTATGATATGAATTATTTTAAAAGAACTGGTCGTATTCCAAGTAATGATCTCTATTTTAGTGTTAGTTTTTGATATAATATTTGTAATATATTATTTAAGAAACTTTTTAAAAAATTAACATTTTTCTGACGTGTTAATAACAAAAATATTATGATGAATTATCAATACCACAACGAATTTCAGATTAAATATATAAAATGTTTAATGTATTATAATAATTATAATAAGTGCCATTAATATTAATTTGGTTAGAGAATAAATATATTTTATTCAACTAAATAAAAAATACTATTACATTTTCAAAAACAATAATTTTTATTTCTTTAAATTTTTATACGTTAATTTATAAATAATTTCAAATAAATATAAATAGATTTAAGTTACAATCGTAATTCCTAATGTATTATTTAAAATTTTGTTTTTAAAAATAACTTTATTTTGACGTGTTATTAACAAAAATATCATAATGACGTATTATCACTATAATAAATTTCAAATAAATATATAAATAAGTTTAACTTATTAAAATAATTACAATATATGTCATTGTTATTAATTTGATTAGAGAATTAATATATTTTATTTAAACTAAGTAAAAAATACTATTAAATTCGTAAAAGGTAATTATTTTTCTTTTTTTAGTTTACATATACAAAAATTAATATTAAAAATAATTTTAAATAAAAATTAAAATTATATAAATATTTAATTTATATTTACTAATAAAATATAATTTACGAATATTTTTGTTCACGTCGTGGATAAAAATCTATTATTAGTTATGATTTGATAACAAATGGAATATTTCATTATCTTCCTTCGAATTCACGGCATAGTGGATATGTATTTTATTGTCTTTTTAAGGTAATTATGAGGTTATAAGTAGTGTATCGACGAAAAAAGGGGTCTAAGATCACATTCGACTGAGAAACTAGAAACCAAATACAACCATAGTACTCGAGGTTATACTATTCTATTAGGATTGATTCCATAATATTTAAAATAACCAAATATATATTTTAATTGGCATGTTAAAGTTTTCGATTGGTGAACTTAATATTGTAGCATTAAGGACAATCACGAAGTGTTGTACTAGCAAGTTCGGTAATACGATTATCCTCGTGAGTAGGCCTATCAATATGATTCTTTACCTGCGGGTCCTGTCCCGTTTGACCCGCTGCAAGGCGGGTGCAGGTCGAGTGAAAAAAAAAATTTTATATGCGGGGCGGGTGCGAGTCGAGCATTATTTAGAGCGGAACAGGTGAGGGTCGCAATTTTTTAACTTGCGAGTTAGCGGGTACCCGCAAATTTTAGGTTCAATCAAATTAATCAAATTCAAGCCCAACTAATTTAAGCCCAAACTAATTTATACCCGAACAAATGAAATTTATTAAATATTTTAATTAAATTATTTAAATATTTTTAGAAACTTTAATTAAATTTACTAAATATTTTAATTTAAATAAATTTATTAAATATTTTAGTTTAATTAAATTTATTAAATATTTTTATTTTTTTAATTAAATATATTAAATATTTATTTTAATTAAATTTATTAAATATTTTAGTTTAATTAAATTTATTAAAAAAAATTTAAATTTTTTTGAAAAATTAAACGGGTCACCCGCTAATCTGCGGGACCCGCTTAATTAATGCGGGGCGGATGTGGGTCTGAACAAATTGATTCGCGGGTTTTGCGGATAAAAAAATTTTGTGCAAAAAAATGTGTTACCCACCGCGGGTGCGGGTCAGGTGGGGCGGGTATGACCCGCTTGACAGGCCTACTCGTGAGACTACAAATCTTGCCACTTATAGAAATAAATTAAATTAAAATACTATCCCCTCTTGCCATTATCATATTTTGAAGTGACGATTTGAATGACGAAATTAGATTCATCTTAAATTTAATATTCCATAAAACTCGTACTTAAGAACTTATATTAGTACTTTAAATTTCCTGCAGACAATTCCCCAGAAAATCTGCATTCATTGGTCCAGCGTACCTCTTCCTCGTACAGTAATCTCCACTTGCCTTGAAACCCTAGACAACACAAAAACATTTCATGCCCTAAATGACAATGTAAAAACACTAATCTTTATATGTGTTTGTTTGTAAAAATGCGTGATTGGTCTTTTATTTGTCTTTTGAAATGCTTGCGGGATTTTTGTTACTTGTGATGTGCATAAGTTTTGATTAGATTAAAAGGTTATAACTGAATAATCTAAGGATGATGTGTTTATCATAAAGATTACCTTTTAAACGAAAATGTCGTTATGATATGATGTGAATACATAATTTGTTAAAAAAGTGAAAATGGACATTCATTCTATTTCATTGAACTATAATCTCTAATATATTATTAGAAAAACTTTTTAACAAAGTAACTTTATTTTGACGTGTTAATAACAAAAATATCATGCTGACATGTTAACAGCACAACAAGTTTCAGATTAAATATATAAAAAAGTTTAAGTTACTAGAATAATTACAATATATGCCACTGATATTAAATTGGTTAAAGAATAAATCTAATTTATTCAACTAACTAAAAAATACTATTACATTTGCAAAAACAATAATTTTTATTTCTTTCATTTTTTTATACGTTAATTTATAAATAATTTCAAATAAATATAAATAGATTTAAGTTACTACTGTAATCCCTAATATATTATTTGAGATATATTTTAAGAAAATAACCTTAATTATACGTGTTATTAACAGAAATACTATGATGACGTGTCTTTCATTACAGTAAATTTTTAATAAATATATAAATGAGTTTAACTTATTAGAATAATTACAATTATATTATTGTTATTAATTTGGTTAGAGAATTAAATATTCTATTAAACTAACAAAAAATATTATTAAATTCGTAAAAATAATTAATTTTATTTTCTTAATTTATATATACAAAAATTAATATTAAAAGTAATTTTAAATAAAATTAAATATTTAATTTATATTAACTAATAAATTATAATTTGCGAATATTTTTTCCCACGTATGACGTAGGTATAAATCTAGTATTAGGTATTTTGTTAGTTTGTTACATGACTGGAGGACAAAGTTATTATAAAATGTATAATTTTGTTTCATATTAAATGTTGTTTTAGAATCATGAATAAACATATTATAAAATGTAAGTTTTAATAGAAAGAGAATTAAAAGACGAGAAGTCTCTCTCACTCATTATAACAATGTCTGACTTCTTTTGGGTTTGTGTGAGAAAGAAACTGATTCAAAGAACACATTACTTGAAAATGACCACTCATCCCTAATAATCCCCATTTTTTTATCTTCTTCTGTTAACTCTATATCTCTAATTTATATTTCCAAGATCTTTTTCACATTTAATTACTCTTAGATCTCGCGGTTCATATTCATTTTAGCTTTTGTTGAGATCGTAAAAATTACTGCGATAGTTTATTTATTTTTCCTCTCCATTAGGGAAACATGAGTACCAATCTACTTCTGACTCTCTCTCACGTCTCACCATCAATACTAGTCATCTTCGTTTGTCTGCCGCAGCGTCTGACCGTAGACTGCGGTTAGACGCTGTAATATTGTTGTTCGTTTGATCACCGCAGATTGTCACCGCATGTTGTATCGCAATTGTTTGATCGCAAACGCTATAATTTCGCAGCGATTAAAATTTTTGACCACAGCTTTCTACGGTCGACCACAACGTTTGACCGTAGGAACCTGCAACGGTCAAACGAACAACATTTAACCGCATGACGCAGTCGCAGGTTCCTGCGACTACGAAACGAACAGTCCTACTGTAAATAATTAATATCATCTGTGTTTTTATTTCTTTTTGTAAATATATCTACAAAATGGACAAACCCAACAATATCATTGTTGCTTTCCTTATTGATACTTGAACTTTGAAAAATAGTCATCTTCCTTTGTCTGCAGGTCAGACGCTGCGGTTAGACGCTGCAATATTGTTGTTTATTTGATCGTCGCAGATTGTCGCCGCATGTTGTATCGCAATATTTGATCGCAAACGTTATAATTTCGTAGCGATTAAAATTTTTAACCACAGCTTTCTGCAGTCGACCACAACGTTTGACCGCATGAACCTGCAACGATCAAACAAACAACGTTTGATCGCATGACGCAGCCGCAGGTTCCTGCGGCTACGAAACGAACAGCTCTACTGTAAATAATTAATATCATCTGTGTTTTTATTTCTTTCTGTAAATATATCTACAAAATGGACAAACCCAACAATATCATTGTTGCTTTCCTTATTGATACTTGAACTTTGAAAAATAGTATAAACTATGATAATTCATATTTTTCATGAATGATAACATTCTATTGTATACCATTCTGTGATTCTGTTAAGCAATAAAGTCTCCGACGTTGGACATTCGAATTATCAAGCATCCTCGTTTTACCATATATTTACCAGATTTTACTATTTAGTACTTAGATACTTTACACTCTAAAATATCACGAATGATTGAAGTATGGGTTTATTTCAATCAAATATATAAATTTATATGAATAAATTTATTTTTATTCATACTTTTTGGATTTTTTATAAGTTAAATAAACTGTATTTTTCGTAAAATAAATAAACTTTATAAATTATTTTAATTACATAAATTTTGTTAATGTTTACATGTTAAATTATTATTAAATCTTGTTTTATTTCGAAAATCTAATTTTAATTTCAAAATAAAATCAAATTAAAACGAAATTTTTGAATTAAAATCAGATTTATTATCTATTTAACGCATAAATATTAATACAATTTTTTTGATTAAAAGAATTTATGAATTTTGTATAATTTATAGAAAAAATATAGTTTATATAATTAAATTAATACACAAAAATTATGGGTAAAAATTAATTTAATCGTATAAATTTGTGTAGTTAATGGATGTAAATCTTTGAAATATATATAAGATATGTGATTTCAAGAGTAATTTACTGATTACATGTTATTTCGGTCTTGTAATTTCTTTCTAACCAATTCCAAATCTTTGCTTTTCGATTCTCCAAAATTATAATGAGGTATATTATATATTTATCATTTCGATGGTTCTTGTGTCAAAAGTTTTGAAGGAAAAAAATATAAGATGAAATGGAGTTGGAAATATTAACTGAATATTGATAACAAATAAGGAATAACAAAATATAAGCTAGGACTGAACATATATGCAGATAGGTGCAGGTAACATATAAAGCAGTAATGATTTAGAAATTCTAGTTAATTAATAGAAAAGAAACAACAAAAGACAACTCATTGACAAAACCATTCTCAACCTTTTCGTCAGAACACCTCAAATCAAACACTTATCCAATTTCCAATATATACAACATATATGTGCAAATAATAAGACATTAGATTTTGACCCGTCTAAAAAATATTTATAAATAATAATTAATTATTTATTTTGTTAATTTAAATTAGATATATATATAATTTATTTCATATTTAAAATAATTTTTTAAAAATTTTTAATATTGATTATGAAAATAAAGTAGATAATAAAATCAGATTATACAAATAGATTTAAATTATATCTATTTTGGATAATAGTATGAATATGATAAATATTCAATTAAACTAAAATTTTGTTTTATATTTTGTTTGACTAATTTTTTAAAATTTATATTTTATTTTATATTATATTTATATTTTATAATAGAATACGTATGTTGAAATATTATGGATTTATATAATATATTGTATAATAGTAATTTTCGTAAATACTCTAATAAATTATGTCCTAGATAATATTTATCTTTAAATATTTTAATAGTGTGACACATCATAAATTATGTCCTAGATATATTTATCTTTAAATGCTCTAATAGTGTGACACATCATCGTGACACATCAACATAATGTTAATAAATTAAAATGATTCTATAATCTTAACCTAATAATAATACTAATAAATTCCATTTTCTTCCCTGGTAAAATTCTAAGTCCATTTAACAAAGCGAAATAAAAGAAAGATAAACCGACAATTAATTAAACGACCAAAAACATTTGGGGCTTTGAAGATTCATATCTTTTTCTTCCAAATTTAATTCTTATATTATAAAGATTTTAAGATATTAGAGGTTCAAGGTCTCATGAGAGGAGGTTGAAATCCATTTGTCTGCAGCCAATTTTGATGAGAAGTAGAAGTAGAACTAAAAATCTGATTGTGATGATGAGGAGAGAATCCTGATGATGCTGCAGCATTTGCCAACACTTGGTTCGTCGTGGACCGACCATTTAACCGGTGGTTCTCGGCCACCGGAAACAACAAGAAGTCTCCTCCACTGCCAATGTTGCTGCTGCCCGTAAACTTGTTTACCAAAATAAAGAATTTACAGCTTTGTTATTGAAATCAAATCGAAAATGACATTAATTAAATGTTTTTCTAGTTGGGGGTTTTACTCACTTGGTGATTTGAATTGGGGGTATGGTTAAGCATTCCGGTTTGACCTAATCCGAGAATCTCATTTGAATAGAGAGAATCTTGCTGGCTCATCTGATGGAAAAAAATGATAATAACATAATCTATATCTATATATATATTAATCGAGAATTATTTTAACAAATTAATTTTATATTGACGTGTGATTTACAAGTGTGTCAGACTGATATGTCATACTATTAAAGCATTTTAAGATAAATATTATCTAAGACATAATTTACTAGAATATTTACGAAAATTGTAATTACACAGTATATTATATATAAATCTTTAATATTTCGATATACAATATATTTTGTCAGAAAATGTAAATATAATATAAAACAAAATATAAAATTTAAAAAATTAGTCAAACAAAATATAAAACAAAAGTTTAGTTTAATTGAATATTTATCATATGTATAATTTTATCCAAAATAAATACAATTTAAATCTATTTATATAATCCGATTTTTATTATCTATTTCAGTTTTATAATCAATATTAAAAAATTAAAAAAACTTATTTTAAATATGAGATAAATTATATATATATATATATATTTGATTTAAATTAACAAAAAAATAATTTAATTATTATCTATAAATATTTTTTCCCACATCAAAATCTAGTAATACAATATTTATAATATTGTTAATAAACCCTACCTTGAGCCGCATATCTTGACTCTTTTGCTTCGAATTAGGCGAATTTCCTAAACTCAAATCGAGGTTATGATCTGTATGAATCCCTGATGATTCTACACAAATTCAAGATCTTTTGAATAAACACAAAACATGTAATTAAAGAACAAAAATATGAAATTATGCGATTACGACAATAACTACCAGGTTTAAGCTCATCGTCGTATATACTCGGGTCAAAGTTTGTCACGGCGTCTTTGCCATTACATTTGATTGCAGCTTTATCGTAAGCCCTGTTGTTAGTACAAAAAATCTATCAGAAAAGAAGAAAAAAACATATTATTACACCTTTTAACAATGTGTGTTATTGTATCAAACATAAAGACATTACCTAGCAGCTTCAACCTCAGTGTCGAACAAACCCAAATAAACATACCTAACATTAAACAATTCAAGAATCAAATAATTAAAATGTAAGGTAATGAATGATTTATAAATAAAAGAAATTACTTTTTGCCTAAGAATTGACCCATTCGAGCTTCCCAACGACCACATTTGTGCAAAGTGACACCTCTATACTTAGAACTTCCTCGAGGGAAGCCTGTGCTTTGTCGCCGAAGTACGTGCACAAACTCTTCCTTGGTTAAATTAGTCATCTATATCAAATTTAATTTCAATTTTAGTTACATAGTTTTGTAGATTAACAGACCTGTATATTTTTTTTCTTTTTGGAGGAATTACCTGCTTCAAGTCGTCATCGTAATCTTCGATATTGAAATTGATATCCGCTTCTACTCCACGGAATTTAATCGCAGCTCTATCATAAGCTCTACAATTTTTATTTTATTTATATGTGATTTAATGATTTGTTACTTTATTTAATTGTATAGAGAGTCAAGAAAAGAAACATACCGAGCAGCTGCATGAGCAGTGTCAAATCCACCTATTAACAAATAATAATAATTGATTTTTATATGACGGCAATTTTCAACACCATAATATAAAAACTGAAAAATCTGGGGAAAAATTTACCTAAATAAACCTGTTTCCCACAGTCCCTGAAATTCAGAGAACAATAAGGAAAGAATATAATCGTATATTAATCCACAAAGTACGATCGATTTAAAAAGATGAGATTTTTGATGAAATTAAGTTACCAAATATGAGATTCCCATCTTCCGGTTCGCCGGTAAAACGTAACACCTCTATACTGAGAACTCCTTGACCGTGGTCCACGCCGGCTCTTCTTCAACGGTTGTGCTGGCTCCACCACGGCGGCGGCTTTACCAATCGACCCGGTCGCGAGATCCGACTGACAAAACTTAACTCCAAACCAGTGAGCCCGAGGAAAGTTAGACCCAGCATCTCCGCCGTCGTTAGATTCCATCTCCGGGAAGAACTGATGGGTGATAAGTGGGTTATTGGGTCTGACCCGGTTAGATTCATCATCATCGGATCCATCTTCAATGAAAATAGCAGAAGAACTTGAATTCGAGAATGATCCGACCCGTTTACCCGGTGAAGAATAACAAAACTCTTCAGATTCTTCTACTCTAAGTGTCTGTTGCGGTGAGTCATTTAGATCCCACATTTTTTCTGTTCTTTCTGTTTTACCTTAAAGGTTCAAACTTTCAATCCTCTGGTTTGATTCTCTTCAAGGTTAGAAGCTAAATAACAGAATCCAAAGAAGAGAGAGCTTTGGTTGGTATAAAAAAAGGAGAGTAAGAGCCAGAGCCAGAGCCAGAGCCAGAGACAGAGAAGAAAATTAGTGTTTTTCAGAGATTGCTTTCATTTTTATCCTTTCCTTTATATTTACTTCCAATGCCTTCACTGTTTTTATAATATTATTCTCTCTCTAACCACTTGCTTTCTTTGGAAAAATATTACTATATTCTAAACAATTCCTCGTATTGGAATTTCTATTTTTTTAATTTCGACTTTTATTATCCTACTGGTTATACATACCTCTTCTTTGATTAATCAAGGTTTACTTCCGTCAACTACACAAATTTATACGAATAAACCTATTTCTACCCGTACTTTTTGGGTCTTTCATAAGTTACATAAACTATGTTTTTCTTCCGTAAACTACATAAATTTCATAAATTATTCCAATTACAAAAATTGTGTTAATGTTTACACGTTAAATTATTATTAAACTTTGTTTTACTTTGAAAATCAGGTTTTAATTTTAAAATAAATATAAGTTAAAATTAGATTTTCGAATTAGAACTATATTTAGTAGCTATTTAACGTGTAAATATTAATAGAATTTCTGAAATTAGAATAATTTATGAAGTTTGTGTAGTTTATGAAAGAAAAATAAAGTTTATGTAGTTAAAAGAAGACCCAAAAAATATAGATGGAAATAGGTTTAGTCGCATAAGTTTTTATAGCCGAGGAAAGTAAACCCATTAATCAAAGATTCCATTAATATGTAATTTCATGTGTTAAAAAGTATAAGTCCACGGCTGTGTTGTGTAAGCAACCTAAAAAAGGTATTTTTTGCAAAAAAAATGAATAATTTATGGATTGCTAACAGCCCCACAATTTTGCCAATATTTGCTATACTTTTAACTCTTGCAACAAAGCTTTTTGTTTGTTTTTTCTTTTCTATATGAATAAAAGGTAAAGAGATACAAATACGAATAGATCACGCATAGATCTATATATGTTAAATATGTATAGTTATGTACAATAAATAGGTGTTTTCATGATCGGGCAAATTAAAGTAGATGAGATATTAAATTTGATACTAAAAATATTTAGTTATATGTTTTTTTAAGTGAAGTTCCAAGAACAGCAGTTTCTCTATGACAAGCAAGTAACAGGGTTTTTACTAAATTAACAAAAAAGGTTCCCACTATATGAGAAATTAAATAACAACAATTTTTTTTTTCTTAATTCTACATGGGAATAACTTATTTCATGTTTGTATTATGAATTATTTAAATTTTTTACATTGTTCCACCTACCTTAGATTAAAGTTTGATTTATTTTGTTCTTTTCGTATTATTGATAGTTAGAAATTCTGATCAATTGTGTATCATATATTTTTATTTGGACAATTGACTAAAATAGCACTATTTCAAATTTTTATTTCAAATATAGCACTATTCATTTAAATTTCTAAAAATAGCACAAATTTAATACTAAAATAATTAAAAACTTATTCCTAATAAAAAAGGGCAATAGACTAAAATAGCATTATTTCAAGTTTTTGTTCTAAATATAGCACTAGTGATTTAAATTTCCAAAAATAGCACAAATTTAATACTAAAATAATTGAAAACTTATTTCTAATGAAAAAAATTTAAACCCTAAATTGGAAAAAGTGAACCCAAACATTATGTTTTAATTTTTTATATATTTTATTTAAGATAAATAGTTATTTTCACATAATAATTTATGCTATTTTTAGAATTTTAATTTTAGTATGCTAAATTTGGAAAAGAAATTTAAAATGGTGCTATTTTAGAGTATTACTCTAAAAAAATTTAAATTCTAAATTGGAAAAAGTGAACTCAAACATTATGTTTTAATTTTATATAGTTTACATAAGGTAAATAATTGTTTTCACATAATAATTTGTATTATTTTTGAAATTTTAATTTTAATATTCTAAAATTAGAAGATAAATTTAAAATAGTGTTATTTTAGAGTATTACTTTTTTTTTACTTTTTCAAATTATCAAAAATTGGTTTCCACCTGGACCGGGTTCGTTTAAATTCAGAATTATTGTTCTTTCAGTTCCATCAGAATTTACCAATTCAATATATATTTCTTTTTTCAGGTGTCAGATTTCAATTTATATACCTTTATAGTATTGATTTCAATTTTCGGGTTTGATTTGTTATACCTGGTAAAAGTATTACCTCGATCACATCAAATTAAGTGATTGATTTGAAAATACAAGAGCAATGCAAAAATATAAACGTAAATAACATAAAGGGCAAATATCTAAAATAACACATTTTTAAGTTTTTGTTCCAAAAATAACATCAATAGTTTAAATTTCTAATAATAGCATAAAATTAAGATTAAAATGCATTAAAACTATATTTTAATAGAAAAAAATTAAACCCTAAATTGAAAATAATGAACCCAAATATAATACTTTAAATTTATGTGTAATTTATTTAGAATAAATAAGTATTTTCATATAAATATTTGTGCTATTTTTGGAATTTGATTTTATGATGCTAGATTTAGAAGAAAAACTTTAAAAGATACTATTTTAAGGTATTATTCTAACATAAATGGTTAGTATTATTATTTTTAAAGAACAGAGTATTTTCGTTATAGAGTTATAATGAAAAAAAGGAAAGAGGAATTATGAGAAGAAAAGGAAAATGTTACCAGAAACTATCAATCCACTAGTACGGACAAACTGTGGGGTCCACTTATTCACTCATTCATTTACCAATGCCCTTTCGACTCTCTACCTCGTATTTTATTATCACGCGCTCTCTACAAGCACGTGTTCTCTACTCCTCACTCTTTACGCGAGTGTTCCGAACTCGCTCTGACCCGAGACGCCTTTTGGTTTCGAACTCTATTGGATTGTTAGATTCGTATTTTTGTGTGAAAATTCGTCATACTTGACGTCACTTCCATGATTTTCTATTCTTTTTTTTTCAAATATTCTTAAGGTTTTATATTTTCTGTATGCAACAAAATCAAATTAACTTTAGTTCTTGAGTGAAAGTGAAAAATACAAAAAAATATGTGAAGGAGAAGGACTTGTGTCGGAAAGGGAAACATGGAATTTATTTTTCCAGAGAAAAGAAGGGCTAACAAATAAACAAAAAGTTGAGTTTGCCACGTCACTACCCACTTTCGTGAATTTACCATCACGTTATCGTTATTATACCTATAATTATTTTACTCCTACTTTTCCATAATATAAAATGTTCTATGTTTTTTATTTGCTTTATCTATTGCAGAGTTTGCAAGTTTATTAACATTGAAATGCATTTAATCTTTATATATCATACAAATCTAAAATCTAAGCACCTAAAAATCTTTATATATGACACTTGTGTACGTATTTTGAGGGGGATGTAATAACAAACATTCCAATAATGGTTTTCGTTATTATGTTACTTTCCTCAATTGGAATTGCTGCACTTCTCTCTTGATATCTCTCTCTCTACACACACCCAAATAAATAAATATATACATATTCAGAACTTTTGTCATATATAAAAGTTTGATTTTTTAGATAGCATCTTTTAAAGTTTTTCTTTCAAATCTAGCATCATAAAATTAAATTCCCAAAAATAGCACAAATACTTATGTGAAAATACTTATTTATTCTAAATAAATTATACATAAACTTAAAATATTGTATTTGGGTTCATTATTTCTATTTCCAATTTAAGGTTTAATTTTTTTTATTAAAATATAGTTTTAATGCATTTTAATCTTAAATTTGTGCTATTATTGGAAATTTAAACTAATGATGCTATTTTTGAAACAAAAACTTAGAAAATTGCTATTTTAGACATTTGCCCTTTATTATACATATATCGATACCACAACGTATATACGTATATTTATTATTAAAGCCCACGGCCCACTTTACAGATAGATATTCTGACTTCTATATCTCTTCCCAATAAAAACAGGCCCACAAAACACTATTATTATTCCAAATTCCACGTAAGTTTTCATTTTATTTCATGTTTCCCAAACACTTCTATAACTATCCATCACATAAAACAAAACTAAAGGAAACAATAATAAATTTAGTTTTTTTTTTTGTATTTCCCAAAAACCTCTACAACTATTCATCATGTAAAGTGATAAAACAAAACTAACGAAACAAAAATAATGTAATTCCTAATTTTGGCTTAGCTTATTTTTATTGGACCTTTCCATTCCCTCGTTATACGACATATATGATGTGACAAATATGTACCAGATCAACAGTATTAATGAATATAAATAAGTACAATAGATAGACACTAGATATCTTAGAAGTCATTTCTACAATCTATAGACATTTTATTTTTCGGTTTCTATTAAATAAGACAAAATTACATCCTCACACGCCACGACGATGTCATATGTAGCTGTTAATATGCATAGTACATTCACCCAAAAGTATATAGATAGAATCAATGCCTACGTCTACCTCAATCTACTTGCCTATGTGTTCAGATAGTGTGGACGAGTAACAATAAATTCATTTTTTTGTAAAAAACAATATCACTGTAGTCCACACTTTTACAGCAGACAGTTCTCACTTCTGAAATCGTTTTGTTATATTTATATTTATACTTATGTTTCCAGGTATAATTTAACATTGAAAAGCTGTGTGCCTTAATACTAGAGAATTTGGTAAAAATATTCGTTTATGAATTTAAAGAGAAAACATTTAACTTAGATAAATTGAGCGTTGTTCGTTTGTCTGCCGCATACTTGTTGTTCGTTTGATAGCCGCAGGTTGTATCGTAATTATTTAATCGCAAACGCTACAATTTCGCAGCGGTTAAAAATTTTTGTCACAGTTTTCTACAGTCGACCGCAGCATTTGATCGCAGGAATCTGCGACGATCAAACGAACAACGTTTGACCGCATGACGCAACCGCAGACTCCTGCGACTATGAAACGAACAACACTATAGTATATTTGAATACACACATAGGTCAATTTAAAATTTGCAATTTTGGAATCGCAAACAAGTCCAACATGGAAAACATCGGACGGTATCGACAGATTCTCGATTTGCGAGGTTGTCCAAATCTTGTTCTTTTTTTTTCTGTCGTCCAAATCTTGATAAGGTTTCCAAATAATCATCAAGTGGGATCTATGATTAATTTACTTACGTGGCATTTCATTATTCGTTCAATGTGTGGGCCATATGATAGTGTAATACACATCGATATCTTCATTAGATTTTATAAAATTTGTTTCGATGTGGTCATAATAGTTTTTTTTACCAATAACTGGATTCGTCGAGTAGTGAATCAACATACCATACAACAAGTCTAAAACAACCAAAACACAGAACGGAAAGCAAGAGTGTTAGAGTTTTTTGGAAAAAAATAATTCAAAATACACGTCTTAATTTGTTTTATTCGGTTAAAATCTGCGTTTGATTACGCTCACAATATGATTAATACATCAAAAGTAAACTATTTAATTAATATAAATGTAAAAATTTAGATTGCTTAAACTTACGGTTAAATTACTGAGAAAGAGACAACAGAAAAGGGAAACACGTAATGTACAAATATAGTAAGAAGACAGAAACTTAGGTACGATGTTCATACGTTTTGCGGTCCAAAGACTTTCCATTTTTGTAAAACTTTGAAATTAGACCCCACTCACTTGGTTCCCAAACATCTTTCGACTGCGACGACACACACACACACACCATTGATTTCTTTTAATCAAGTTTTCGTTTTTATATATATCGAAACCTCTTCCAGATTTTAGTACGATCCCATTTGCAATAATTCACGTTGGTCTCCCATCAATATGGGAATCATTATGATTCTTTCGTTTTTAAGCCCAAAAAATAAGTGCCATAATAGGTTTCATCACATCGAAGACAATCATGAAATGATTTTATACCAGTCGCAAGCAACTTGGATTTTGTTGAACTCTTGTAAGTGGTAAGTGGTCTACTTACTTCCTTTTTATCTGCAGAATCAGCTTCTCGTTTGGTTGATGGGTTAGGTTATCAGATGCTTTGGGTATTTGATTCTCATCCTATTATGCTTTCGGTATCTTTATCTTTTTATTTTTTTCTTAAATATGTACTCTACTTTCTACATTTGGTTAACCACCATAGTATCTACATTTGAATTTTTCATGATATATCCAGTTAATTATGGAGTAAATCGAGGAAACGTAAGTTCCAAAACAAAAGAGTTAGTTGCAATGTCATGCTCATCGGAAACACCAAAAATAACCAACCTTTAGTTTTACTAACTCTTCCTAAATCCAAATATACATCAAACCCAAACAAAAGGGCATTGGGAGAGAGTCGTCATGTTCAAATCCCTTTATATTAAGCCTAGAAACGCATAGCCGGTCCTGGAACCCAGCGGGACAAGCCCGTGTTTGCGGTCCTTCATATTTTTTTTAAAAGAACTGACCTTCATTCTTAAAATATTCTGATAAAATAATGTAAAACGACCCTTTTTTATTTTTTGCTTACGATCTTCCTAAACTCAGGACAAGTCCTGTAGAAACGTAACGATTTGATCACCCAACCTACCATTGAACACTTTAGTTTGGAGTACTAAATTGAAGTATAGGAGGAGGAGAGCCGGCCCTGAATTTAATAGGGCCGCAAACAAAAAAAATGGGCCGTTTTATACTACAAAAAATTGGGCCGTTCTAATTTTTAAAAATTTTTATTGTTAGAAGGACTCGAACTGAAGAACTCAAGAAAACATCTTACTTTTATTTACCATTTGTGCTAAGAATACTTTTAAAATAAGGGCTGATTTTTTATATTAACATTGAGGACCGCAAACACGGGCTTGATTTGCTTGGGCCCAGGCCCGGCCCTGAGGAGGAGGACTGAGTGAAAACTACTATTGGAAAAATATCATTACAACATTTACACTACTGGTAAATTAGTAATCACAAACTCAGGGATGTGCATGTTAGCAACCACCGTGCATTGTAAAAACAGACATTCATCTAATCTGTTTTTTCTTCCCTCTGTGTGGATGTGGAGGAAACGTTAAAGTAGGAAACTGGAAAACAAAATTATTTCTATTTCCTATCCTAATCGTCACCGGAAGTTTCCGGGTCGGGTAATTTGTTCAAATCGACCCGTTCCCATGACCCGTCACACCTCTTAAACAGTTCCTTATTACTACACTCAATATGATCATCATTATGACGATACTCACTATTATTATGATTATCTTCCACGTAATCATGATTATTACCATGTTGATGATGATGACGATTCCCTCTCGCCGCCTCTAACGCATCCACTTGTGCTCCAACCTCCGCCGCTTTTCTCCTTATATACGCCGTCGACATATCCCCACCACTGTTTCCACCGCCACCTCCCGCAACAGTAACGCCGGCCAAAAGCTCCGGAAAGTTAAGCCTAGCGGAAGGACCTCGGAGATAGAAAACTGCCGTATCGTAAGCACGTGCCGCCGCTTCAGGAGTAGAGTAAGAGCCAAGCCAGATCCTTGACCGCTTATTAGGCTCTCTAATCTCCGCCACCCACTTCCCCCACTTCCTCATCCTTATCCCTTTATACGGCTTCTCTCTCCTCCTCGTCACCGCCGCCACAGTAACCTCCGGAGAAGAAACAACGGCAGCCACTTCCGTCGCTGTCTCCATATTGGTTTTCGCCGGAGATCTAAAAAATCCACGAAAGACAACCTTTTTCCAATCCAGCAATAGAGTTTTAATTAGAGAAGAGATATAGAGGTGTGAAATTGACGGCGAAGCGATTACATGCGGAGGAAGTTGGCGAACACGTGGACAAAGAAGATATGAGAGGAACACGAAACCGCAAAAGAGAAAATTCAAAAATTCACCGACACTAATCTCTTACTAACTTTTTCATATATATCAGTTTCGTCTCTCTCTCTTTCTCTATACTCTAAGACAGAGACAACAATCTCATCTTCCTTGTCATTACATATACATATAGATAAATCATATTTATTATATTTTGCCTTTAATTATTTGGACAGAGATAACGTATTACTGTTAAATACGATCATGCATGTTATTTTAATATAGCGTCGGCTCTTTCCATTTGACTGTTATAAAATTAATTTCGATATAACAGCGTTACTAATATTCGGAACTAAATCAATAAAAGGATTTGTATTCAAGATTAAATATAACACTTTACAGTTTATTTTATGGGCTTCTAACTGACAACTATAATGGTACCCCTAATTGTTTATACACACGTTAATTATTAAATTGTTAATGGTTTGTAATTATAAAAAAAAAGAGTAATACCCTAAAATAGCACCTTTTCAAGTTTTTCTTCCAAATTTAGCATCTCAAAATTAAACTCTCAAAAATAACACAAATACTTATGTAAAAATACTTATTTATTTTAAACAAATTATATATAAACTTAAAATATTGTATTTGGGTTCATTTTTCTAATTTAGGTTCATTTTTTTAATTTAGGGTTTAATTTTTTTCTTTTAAAATATAGTTTTAATGCATTTTAGTCTTAAATTTGTGTTATTATTGGAAATTTAAACTAATGATGCTATTTTTGGAATAAAAACTTAGAAATGTGTTATTTTAGACATTTGCCCAAAAAAATATGTAAGAGGGAAGAAATCACACATTTATTATTAAATATTATTTTTTCAAAATTCTAAAAAATATTCTTTTCAGAAAGAATGTAGTATTATTAATCATATTTTATGATAGATATTGTAACTGCTTTATTTTACATTGCTTTTAGAGTAATACTCTAAAATAGCATATTTTAAAGTTTTTATTCCAAATACAGCATTCCAAAATTAAACTCCCAAAATAGCACAAATATTTATTTAAAAATACTTATTTATTCTAAATAAATTATACATAAATTTAAAATATTATATTTGTGTTCATTTTTTCTAATTTAGGATTTAATTTTTTTCTATTAAAATATAATTTTAATACATTTTAATCTTAAATTTGTGCTATTATTAGAAATTTAAACTAATAATGCTATTTTTGGAATAAAAACTTGGGCAATTGACTAAAATAGCACCATTTCAAGTTTTTGTTCCAAATATAGCACTAGTCATTTAAATTTCTAAAAATAACACAAATTTAATACTAAAATAATTGAAAACTTATTCCTAATGAAAAAAAATTAAACCCTAAATTGGAAAAAGTGAACCCAAACATTATGTTTTAATTTTATATATATTTTATTTAAGGTAAATAATTATTTTTACATAATAATTTATGCTATTTTGGGAATTTTAGTTTTATTGTGCTAAATTTGGAAGATAAACTTAAAATGGCGCTATTTTAAGGTATTACTCTAAAAACTTAGAAAAATGCTATTTTAGATATTTACCTTTGCTTTTATTCATGTGTGAGATTAAATGTCTAGTATCTTAGCTGTTTATAACTAAAATACTTAACTCTAGTCAATTAGTTTCTGATTTAAATCTTTTAGGATATAAAATCTAATATAGATTCAATTTGAGTTAAATGCTAGACTATACATGCAGACAGTACAATTGGTCAAATCGTCAATAAATTGAAAAAAAAAATCAAATTAAAGCAAAATGAAAAACTCAATAAAAAAATATAAACTGAAAAATGTTTACAATTTTTGAAACGACAAATGAACAGAGGATATTAATTGATTGCATGGAATAGGAATAGTATTGACGTCGGTGAAGTGGCTCGTCGTTGCGGAATTTGGGAACAATAATAAATGGGTTTAAATTGATTAGGCTGTTTAACTGATAAAATATTAATACGATTAATTGACTTATTTATTGCTTTTGTATTAAAAAAAATATTTAATAGGGACATCGATGTCCACGTAATAAGTTAGTGAGATTTCTTAGGGACGATACTATTTTGTTACGCAAATAATGGCTGTCTATAGTTTTTTCACATGAATTTTGAACTTCTCTATTATATTACCTGAACTAATAATACACACCTTAATTTTACATGAACTATTGACATGTATTCACAATTCTCCAAATCGCTATTTTTTGGATAAATCGCGATCAATTGAAGTTAATTGCGTCTAACACATAACTCAGATAATCCAAATTTTCATAATTGTGTTTACTTAATTGGTTAAAAGGAGTAATCTCGCCAATCGCAATTATTCAATGGGTCGGTTTTCGGGTTATATGGTAAATATAGTTAATTTTAATTGATCGTGATTTATTCAAAACATAACGATTTGTGGAATTGTAAAGACATGTCAATAGTTCGTGTAAAATTAAGGTGTGCGTTGTTAGTTTATGTGGTGTAATAGAGAGATCCGAAGTTTAGGTAGAAAAACCGTGGGCAACCATAGTTTATATAGTAAAATAGTGTCGTTCCGATTTCTTAGGAAATTTGTATTTTCTTTTTTTCTATGTTTTTAAATTAGAGTATTTCAATTCTTACTTTCTTCTGTATTTCAAACTTTTAATCAATATAACTATA
Organism: Pugionium dolabratum; assembly: GCA_018901945.1. Classification (NCBI taxonomy): domain Eukaryota; kingdom Viridiplantae; phylum Streptophyta; class Magnoliopsida; order Brassicales; family Brassicaceae; genus Pugionium; species Pugionium dolabratum. Next base: position 47,881 of record JAEVFF010000097.1, on the reverse strand, counting down.
AACTATTTTTTGACATTTTGTATTCCGTGTGGGAATAGTCTTCACCATGTCCACGTAACATCGATGTACTTTTTATTTATTTATTTATCATATTGCCAAAATTCTATGTAGATTTAGTTGACTTCTTAGTTGTAACGTAGTTTTCTAATGACTTGTATACAATAATCTTTTGATAATGTGTATTGATTTCAAAATCTAATATTCCGATCACGTAGTCTAACCGAATATTTATTTAAAAATCCGAAATTTTGAAATTAAACAAATTGAATTTCTCTATTCTAAACTTTCAAGGGAACTTTCCTCTATCTATATATAATTTGTTTAGCCAATACGTCATCAAATGCGTTTTCTTAAGTGTGAATATGACATATGATAGTTTTGGTTTCTATCCAAATAAATCTAACTAGGCTTATATCCATGCCATACGTGAAAAAAAATATTCATAAAATATATTTTATTAGTAAATATAAATTAAATATTTATATAAATTTAAATTTTATTTAAAATTATTTTTAACATTAATTTTTGTATATATAAATTAAGAAAGAAAAAAATAATTATTTTTTATGAATTTAATAATATTTTTTGATTAGTTTAATAAAATATATTAATAGTCTAACCAAATTAATAACAATGACATATATTGTAATTATTCGAATAAATTAACCTTATTTATATGTTTATTTGAAATTTACTGTAATGATGAAATATAAACATGGTATTTATGTTAATAATACGTGAGAGTAATATTATTTTCTTATTTTTTTCTCAAATAATATATTAGAGATTATGTAATAACTTAAATCTATTTATATTTATTTGAAATTATTTATAAATTAACGTATTAAAAATTTAAAGAAATAAAAATTATTGTTTCTGCAGAAGTAATACTATTTTTTGTTAGTTGAATAAAATATATTGATTCTCTAACCAAATTAATATCAATGACATGTATTATAAGTATTCTATTAACTTAAACTATTTTATATGTTTAAGTTTTATTATGGTGTTGAGACGTCAGAATAGCAGTTTTGTTATTAACACGTAATAATAATGTTATTTTGTTAAAACGTTTTTTCAAATAATATATTATAAATAATAAGAAAATCAGGGAGATTAACAATAGGATACGTACGTTCGTAGGTCCATATTGTACGTGAATATTATAGTTGTGACCGACATTGAGTTCATGACAACGTAAAACCTTATAATTTAATCTCTAATTATTGCTATAATCAAGGGTAGATTAGCTGTAAATTATAGTAGAACCTTATTTAATTAATTATGCAATGCTGATTAGCTGTAAACTGATTGGCACATGACGTGCAATCACCCCAAATTACAAATTTTTAATTTATATTTGGGGAGAACATACTTGAATCGATAAGGGACAACAACATATCTAGTTTACGTACCTTATCTATCTCCAGAGTCGGTCCGGAAACCAAGCGGGACAACCCCATGCTTACGGCCCTTCATATTTTTTTAAAAAAATCGGCCTTCATTTTGAAAATATTATTATATTATAATGTAAAATGATATTTTTTTCTTTTTTTGCTTACGGCTTTCTTAAATTCAGGGCCGACCTTGTCTATCTCCACAAGTCTTCGTATATTAAACCATTATATTTTTATAATATAGAGAAAGATTAAAGGACATTTGTTCCTTCTCACATTTCGAGTCATTTATATTATAAACACTTACGTATACATTTCTTATGAATTAAAATTCGTTTCATAATTGTAGTAAGTAATTACTATAAAGGTAATAAACACATACGTATACATTTCTTATGGATTAAAATTAATTTATCTATAAAGGAAATAGTTTATTACAATTATTGGACCAGCAAATATCAAAATCGTAGGTAAAGTACATTTATATTTTCAAAAATCTTGTTTTTTGGCTTTTAATACTTAACTTATTGGAGTATAAGCGACAACTCCAACATCCAAATAATATTCTACTTGAATTGACCATATGGACGTTAATTTTCTCAAGAACCATTGTTAATAAGATGGTTATGTAATAAAGTTTGTTTGAAACATACTTTTCCATGGTTCAAATCCTCCAAACCGTTTCATCGATTCTCATTGCCTGAACCAAACCGTACTCTAATGACAGGCCGAGTATGTTTTTATCATGGGCCCTTACTAATGGCCCATCAAAGTGCCATAATGGTATAATGGCCCATTTTGTTAGTTTTCCCTAAATTAAATAGAAATCATTTCTAATAATTAATTTAAACCGTAGAAACTTTAAAAACACATAATCATGTACCATTTAATTGATTGGGTATGTTAATGTTATGTTACCCGAAATCGTCACAAAATTATTAGCAAACACAAATTGACTTCAACAGGACCGTAATTTTACTCAGTTTTAAAATTTGATTACCCAATAAGAAAACAACACGTCTAGATCCTTGTCGCTTTACTCTGCTTCCTTGTGCTTCGATGGTGTTGAATGGAAGCATCAGATGGTATGGTGAAGAGAAAGCGATTATCGAACTGATTTGGCTCGTGAAATCGAAGTTATCTTTTATGTTAATCAGTTCTTTTTGAAATTGTTAAGGAGAAGGGAAGTGAAGGAGGAAGAAGAAGAAGAATAAAGAGGTCAACGAAGAGGATGAAGCTTTCTGCGTTGCATCAGAGCTACTTGAATCGCCGGACTAATAGTTTCAGATGTCAGACGCCGCTTGATTCTTCCGTAGACGGGTCCGGGAAGTCGTTAATTGCCGTGTTTTGGCTCGTTTTGCACTGTCTTTGCTGCTTGATAAGTCTAGTCCTCGGATTTCGATTCTCCAGATTGGTCTTCTTCTTCCTCTTTTCCACTTCCTCCACGAATCTCTACTCTGTGCCGTTTCGGCCAGACTTACCTATCAAGCACCTCGATGTTCGCATAATCGGCCGTAATCTGGATCCCCCGCCTGTACTCGCAGCAAACGGGACGGTGGCGAAGAGCTCGCGTGTTGTCGTTGGGAGACACGTGATCCGGGTCCGGCCGTGGCCGCATCCGAATCCTGTTGAGGTAATGAAAGCGCATCAGATAATCGAGAGGGTGCAGAAGGAGCAGAAGACGATCTTCGGGATGAAAGGGAGCAAGATGGTTATTGCCGTCACACCGACTTACGTGAGGACTTTTCAGGCGCTGCATTTGACCGGCGTGATGCACTCGTTGAGGCTTGTCCCGTACGATCTGGTTTGGATCGTCGTTGAAGCTGGTGGTGCTACTAACGAGACGGGTTCCATCATCGCCAAATCAGGGCTCAGGTCGATTCATGTTGGATTTAACCAGAGAATGCCCAATACTTGGGAGTATCGCAGCAAATTAGAGGTCTTGATGAGACTTCAAGCTCTGAGGCAAGTCCCTACTTTTACCTGTTTTGTCTGCTTAATTAGTTGATTTGTCAGTATATAGATTGCGTACTTGATTGATTGATTGATTCTGTGTGAATGCGGAGCTGAAAGTGATGTTTTTTTGTTTTTCGGTTGGTTCAGAGTTGTGAGGGAAGAGAAGCTAGATGGGATTGTGATGTTTGCGGATGATAGTAACATGCATAGCATGGAGTTCTTTGATGAGATACAGAATGTGAAGTGGTTTGGTGCTGTTTCTGTTGGAATATTGGCGCATTCGGGCAATGCAGAAGAGATGGTTATGTCGATGGATAGGAGACAACAGATGGAGGAGGAGAGCTCTTCTTTACCGGTACAAGGCCCTGCGTGTAATTCAACCGATAATTTGATTGGTTGGCACATTTTCAATACATTGCCATATGCGGGGAAGAGTGCAGTTTATGTAGATGATGTTGCTGCGGTTTTGCCCCAAAAACTAGAATGGTCTGGGTTTGTTTTGAACTCGAGATTGCTTTGGGAGGAAGCTGTGAATAAGCCAGACTGGGTTAAGGACTTTGAGTCGTTGACTGAGAATGAAGGTGTGGAGAGTCCTTTGTCACTCTTGAAGGATCCTTCAATGGTGGAGCCTCTTGGAAGCTGTGGAAGACAGATTCTGCTATGGTGGCTTCGTGTTGAAGCACGCGCTGATAGCAAATTCCCTTCTGGGTAAGCCTTTTTTACTCTGTATATAATCACATCATTAATCATCTTGTGATCTTATGCTGGACGTATGCTCAAGTTCAAATTAGGAATTAATTAGTGAATTTTGACTAGTATCATATTATAGTTGGGAATGTTAAGACTATCACACTAACCGGTCCTTAGTTGATAAGTGTTTCCTGTTGAATTGGCTTGTTCACTTCTCCTTTGAATCATAAGGCTTAGATGCTGTTATTGATCAGCTCTTGGAAGCTATCTACTTTTTCTTACATGGAATGTCTGAAAGTTCTTGATGTTTTGATTCTGCTTCTATTTATCTTGTTTTCCCTATGTACAGATGGATAATTGATCCTCCATTAGAGATCACAGTCCCGGCTAAACACACTCCATGGCCAGATGTTCCTCCCGAGCCACCTACCAAAAAGAAAGAAGAATTGTCATTATCCCAAAGCAACACCGTGGAGGTGATATCCAAGAACCAACAACATTCAAGTAAAATCCGAAAACCAAAACGCAGAAGTAAGAGAAATAAACACGAACCTAAACCAACCGATACAACAACACAACTTTCTTCATCTTCGTCTAAGCATCGAGAAAGTTTTTTCTAAAACACAAGTTTTTTGGTTCTTTCTAAAACATAAATTTAGAAACAAAACTTTCGGTTGTATAGTTTAAACATAAATATATTTACTTTTACAAATTCATTTCTTAGAAATCAAAGACACTGGAACATAAAATTCGATTTTTTAAAAAAGCTTATAGAAAAAGCCAAATCGGTTAGCAAGTTGCTTGTTAAAGACAGGTTCTCTCTTTGCCTCCCATTTCCTCCAATCCAAATCTTATCTTCTCTCTCTCACCTTTGTATAGTTAAATTAATGTAGGGTTTACTTCCGGCAACTACACGAATTTATGCGAATAAACCTATTTACATCCGTATTTTTTGGGTCTTTCATAAGTTACATAAACTATGTTTTTCTTCCGTAAACTACATAAACTTCATAAATTATTCCAATAACAGAAATTTCGTTAATGTTTACACGTTAAATTATTATTAAATCTTGTTTTACTTCGAAAATTTGGTTTTAATTTCAAAATAAACCCAAGTTAAAACTAGATTTTCGAATTAGAACAAGATTTAATAGCTATTTAACGTGTAAACATTAATAGAATTTCTGAAATAAAAATAATTTATGAAGTTTGTGTAGTTTATGAAAGAAAAATACAGTTTATGTAGTTAAAAAAAGACCCAAAAAGTACGGGTAAAAACAGTTTTAGTCGCATAAGTTTGTGTAGTCGACGGAAGTAAACCCTAGTTTAAAAGAATCAAATCCAACGGTAGGGATGGGTTGCCGCTTCGTGACCAGAATTTGCCGTTATGTTGGGAAATCACATCCACCCATCATTCAAGATTCTCTTCTCTTTCTTCTTTCCTATATGAATCTTCATTATATAAATAACTATCTTCATTGTTTAGATATTATATCAACTACTGAAAATTATTAAGAATAGATCCACTTGAAGAAGATTAAAGATCACAATATTTTAGACTTAAAAACTACGAAAACAAACCAGAGAAAATATTTATTAAAATACTGAAGTTTTGTGTTTGCACCATTTAAATACCGAAATTTTTAATGAGTCATTTAAATAACAATTTATAATTAATTACATTGATTTAACTATACGATTAGTTAATATTAATATCAAATTAATATCAAAATTAGTTTTAACGATGATACAATATTTTGGTGTTTAGTTTTATTTGGTTAAAATAAGTACAAAATTAACGGTGTTAGTTTTTCTGTTAATGTTGACTAATCACCTATGTAAATTGACACAGTCAACTAAATATCGTTATTTAAATATTTTATTAAAAAATTATTATTTAAATGGTTCAAAAATAAAATTTCAGTATTTTAATAACTATTTTCTCCTCTAATAAATGTAGACTTCTAAATATTTCTCTATAACTATAAATCAATAATAATTCAATAATTCTAATCTTCTCAATTAATATTATTTAAAATAATTAGAATTAAATCACATTAATTAGTAAAAAAAGTATAAAATAACAAAAATATTTTAAAACATCAGCCAATTAAGAACAGATGAATACTACATATTTATTTATACAGAGAGAATTTTGCTTGTATTGGATACTTCTTTATAAAAGATGTTTAGGATTTGTTGGAAACCATTGTACTTTGGTCTCAATACAATAAATCAATGAAAACTATTTGAATATAATCATAGACTATAGATTATCGACGCTTCTTTATGTTCGTTTACATTATAAACCTAACGTACTGAAATCAGAACACGAAGAAGATGCAGCTTTTTGTTTAAAACTGTTATCAGGTGACATCAGTTTGTTTCGAATTATTCGCAGTTTTAATTTGAATAGAAGAAAATAGTAAAGCGCTGTTCGTTTGTCTGCCGCAGTGTCTGCGGCAGCGACCTGCGGTCAGATGCTGTGGTTAGACGCAACAATATTGTTGTTCGTTTGATCGCCGCAGGTTGTCGCCGCAGGTTGTCGCCGCAGGTTGTATCGCAATTGTTTGATCGCAAACGCTATAATTTCGCAGCGATTAAAAATTTTGATCGCAACTTTCTGCAGTCGACCGCAGCGTTTGATCGCAGGAATCTGCGGCGGTCAAACGAACAACGTTTGACTGCATGACGCAACCGCAGGTTCCTGTGACTACGAAACGAACAGGCCTTAAACTATTTGAGTTACAGGCGAATAGTTTGACCCTATAGAACCTTGAAATTTCAATCTTTGGAGAAATACATGAATATGTCACAATGTAAGGAGAATTGTATTTCTTTGTTTCTTGGTCGGCTATCTTACAGTTATCTGCTTATACATTTGCTTCATTCTAATTTTTTTATTTAATCTATTTTTTATTGCAAACTCTATTATACATTCTGCGAACTAATTAACATAGGAATGCGTGTTTTGCTGATAACAAAATATAACAACATAAAATATAACGTTGGAATCTAAAATGGTTCACATAAAATATATATATGTAAGGATGATGATATGCACAAGTGAACTAAAATGGTTCAATTTTTTATTTGGCGTAACGAAAGATGAGAAAATTTCGATCCATTAATTATACAACACTGTTGTATTTGAATAAAATAATATTTTTTTAGATCTATGAAAAATCATTCATTTTTTATCTTGAAATAAATATTTCGCTACTTTTAAAAATAATAATAACATAAATATCTTAAGAAAAAACATAGATTATCTTCCGGCTTTATTACGCAAATATAATGTTCATAAATGGAAATTTTTTACAGTTAAGTTGGGTTACGAAACCCTATAAAAACTAGGAGTATCAAATATGAGAACTACACTTCAGCAATCGTCCATTGCCCCATTTAAACACGCCATATGGAAAATTCATATTCCAAGAAAAATACAACACTTTTTTGGGCAATCACTTTGGTGATCAGTAGCTACCTATGGAAACTTAGTTTACCGACATATTCACAAGGAATCAGCTTGTGAGATATGTGGATTCGATATAAAATATATCAACCACGCCTTATTCTAATGTATGTCGGCTCGGCAGACGTGGACCCTATCGCATATCCCTTCAACACCTGCTAGTTTTTCTCTAAGCATCATCTTTGAAAATCTAGATTTTCTCTTATGGAGAACCCCGGACATGTCGCCGGACGATCAGGATTACATGACTTTTCCATGGATCCTTTGGTTTATCTAGAAAGCACGGAACGATAAAGTGTATAAGAATCTGGACATAACGGCCATAGACATCCTAGAAAAGACTCGTAGGGAAAGTGACATATGATTTATGTCAATTGGGCCAAAGAACCCGAAGAAAAAAAGACGAGAGAAAAGGGAAATACCAAATCCTAGACATAGCGATCATTCCTCTTTCGATAACATACTAGTTCGATTTTCTCATATATAAACAATTAAATAATATACTGGTTCGAAGATACAACATGTATTTTCTAACCGATTGACGATTATAATGTTTATACAAAAATGAAAAAAAAATGGAAATCTTTATTTTATTCACATATCGTGATAAAAATATCCATTCGAATAGGCCACCATCTTGCATGCCCATACTTCCAATTCATTATCAATAAGAAAGTATACCAACTTGAAATATTAAAATACCCAAACTTTGGTTATAAATAGTTCATCCCTCAAAACAGAAAATCAAACCATCCCCAACTAGAAAACCAAACAAAAGCAAACAAAAGCAGTATGGCTTTCTCATCAAAAATCCTCTTCTTACTTCTCTTATACGTCGTCGTTTCATTAGCCTCCGGTGATGAGTCCATCATCACTAACCATCTCCAACTTCCATCTGACGGCTGGTGGAGAACCGACCAAGAGGTAAGGTCTATTTACTTACAATGGTCCGTTGAGCATGGGAAAACTAACGACAACGGAATCGTGAACGAACAAGACAAAAGATTCAATATTTTCAAAGACAACCTAAGATTCATCGATCTACACAACGAAAACAACAAGAACGCTACTTACAAGCTTGGTCTCACCAAATTCACTGATCTCACTAACGATGAGTACCGGAGTTTATACCTCGGGGCAAGAACGGAGCCCGCCCGTCGCATCGCTAAGGCCAAGAACGTGAACCGGAAATACTCAGCCGCCGTAAACGTCGAGGAGTTGCCGGTGACGGTTGATTGGAGACAGAAAGGAGCCGTAAATCCCATTAAAGACCAAGGAACTTGTGGTACCAACGATGCTCTATTTTCTTAAATCTAATTGATATTTATAAACTATAAGGATTCAACGTTTACATTTGCACATCATTCGTAAGAGAATTCAAGAGATTTATTTATACAGTAAAATCATTTTCTTATTTACAGCCAAACAGGGTACGATTTTAACTTAAAACTACTAAAATGCTATGGTTACATCTAAAAGTAAACACACTAAGTTGACATGTGATGTGTCACATGAAGTTGTGTATTGATCTTATATTTGTGGTGAATCGAACTACACAGGAAGTTGTTGGGCGTTTTCGACAATTGCAGCAGTAGAAGGTGTAAACAAGATCGTAACAGGAGAACTCATATCTCTGTCTGAACAAGAACTTGTAGACTGCGACAAATCCTACAATCAAGGTTGTAATGGAGGTTTAATGGACTACGCTTTTCAATTCATTATAAAAAATGGTGGCTTAAACACTGAGCAAGATTATCCTTACCATGGATCCAACGGAATATGCAATTCTTTCCTGGTACAGAAAGCAAAAAAAAAAACAGAGCATATTAAAATTATAAGGAATTCCAAATTTTGAAAAATTGCTGGTACCTTTTCACGTTTGCAGAAAAATTCGAGAGTTGTAAGTATTGATGGATACGAAGATGTTCCTAAAAACGACGAGACGGCGTTGAAAAGAGCAGTTTCTTATCAGCCGGTAAGTGTCGCCATTGAAGCCGGTGGAAGAGTTTTTCAACATTACCAATCGGTAAGCAAAGCCGGAAGGTTGATTTGGGATCAGGTTATTAACCGGGTTTTGGATTTTAAGTGACCGGTTTGATTTTGGTTTGCAGGGAATCTTCACCGGACAGTGTGGTACGAATGTGGATCACGCGGTGGTGGTGGTCGGGTACGGGTCAGAAAACGGCGTTGACTATTGGATTGTACGGAACTCTTGGGGTCCACGTTGGGGCGAGGAAGGTTACATTAGGATGGAGAGAAACTTGGCTCCGTCCAAATCTTCCGGTATGTGTGGGATTGCGATTGAAGCCTCCTACCCGGTTAAGTACAGCCCAAATCCGGTTCGTGGAATCAGCGATGTTTGAAATTTGTGATTTTAATTTTTTTATTTACTCTCATATTATTGTTTGTATGTATAGTATTCCAAGAAAGTATTTGATTCACCATAAGGATTTAATCTTTGTACGTTGGTCAATTTCTTTTCATTCAAAGAAAGTTCAATTCGCATATTTTCACTCTTTTATCGAATTACGAACAAAACCAAAATGATTCGAGTGAAACCGATAGATCGAAATTGCTTTGATTGCTTGATTGCAACAATGCTAAGAAGGTAAAAACATCTAATTTGTGTCATAGCATTTTTGTAACTAGTTAATGTTATTTTCTAAAAATATTTCTAAATTGATATATTATGGATTTTAGATTGAATTGTACTATAATATCCTCATTTGTCAAATAGTCCTTTGAACTAAAATAAAATAAATCTAATAACTCGAGTATGCGGGCTTCAATGCTAGTCTCAAAGTATAACTTCATAATTTATATATATGGGCCTTAAAGCCCAATCTTTTATAAAATGCGATGCTTCATGGTTGTTACCAAAAGCTAAATCGAAAACAAAAACATTATATTCTACAAGAAGAAGACGAAGATGTACCTGAAAGGACTAAATATGAATAGGCAACAAAATAGGATTTGCCCAAAGTTTACAATCTTCTCTACGGCCTTTCCTAAATTATTATTAATTTACCTTTACAAATTATTAATTTTCATTCTTCTTTTTCCAATTATTAATGTACTTATTAGTTTCCGGTAGACCCTATGGTTCTAAACAATTTTATTTATTACAATTATACATTATTTTTTTTTTGAATGTTAGCTTTGGCGAATGACAACATCCGACAGTCATTGTCAGCTTGAATTATAGGTAATAGTCGTTTGGCAGCCGTAGTAACATACGTCTGTGGCTGCGGCAGATTATTGTTTGTTTAATTGTCGTAGGTACCTGCGACAAACGCTGCATCATACGTCGTAATTTTTTCGACCGCTGATTAAAACAGCGATGCGACTAAAAATTTGCGATCAACCGCAACTACAACCGCCGGCGACAAACAAACGAACAACATTTGCCGCAGCTGCAGCCACAGACGCCTGCGGCAAACAAACAAACAGCACTATAATAGTTTTTTCAAGTGGACTATTTGTTTACCAGTGGTTGTAAATATCTTTGCTACACGAGATGCATTTTACAAATTATTTTGGTCAAACATGCGGAATTAATAGAGGATAAATAAGAATGTAGATGGGGATAAAAGTTTTCACGTGTCGTATCAATAACCATACCAAATGGGGAAGATTTGTTTACTTCACAGTTCCAAGATTTCATATCTTAAAATGACAATTATATCCTTCCGTACCACGTCAAGTTTACGACTTTTGTATGGTCAAATTTGTCCGCTTAAATTTTTATTGTTATTTCTGCCGTATACATGTCGGAACGGAAGGAAACAAGTCGCACGTGTGTCTGCTTAGACCGCGTCTCCACCGTCACATGATAAATCGTTTCTCACACGTGCCTTCTGCGGTAGAAAGTTGATACTATAACTAAAATTAATACAAACTAGGTTTATACTGAAAAAATATTTATAAAATAAATTTTATTAGTAAATATAAATTAAATATTTATATAATTTTTATTTTTATTTAAAATTATTTTAACATTAATTTTTGTATATATAAATTAAGAAATAAAAAATATTATTTTTTATAAATTTAATAGTATTTTTTTGTTAGTTTAATAAAATATATTAATATTTTAGTCAAATTAATAACATTAACATATATTATAATTATTCGAATAAGTTAACCTTATTTATATATTTATTTAAAATTTATTGTAATGATGAAATGTAAGCATGATATTTCTGTTAATAACATGTGAGAGTAATATTATTTTCTTAATTTTTTTCTCAAATAATATATTAGAAATTATGTAATAACTTAAATCTATTTATATTTATTTGAAATTATTTATAAATTAATATATTAAAAATTTGAAGATATAAAAATTATTATTTTTACAGAAGTAATAATATTTTTTGGTTAGTTGAATAAAATATATTGATTCTCTAACCAAATTAATATCAATGGCATGTATTATAATTATTCTAGTAACTTAAACCCTTTTATATATTTAAGCTGAAACTCGTTGTGGTGTTGGCACGTCAGCATGACATTTTTGTTATTAACACGTCATGATAAAGTTACTTTGTTAAAAAGTTTCTCACATAATATATTAAAAATATTTAAATTCATATGCTCAAAACCCTATTTTCTTACAATTTTCATAAAGTACCACATTTGGATGAATTGTAGACAAAAACATTTACTTTGAAATTTCGATTTTTTAAAACTATCGAATATATTCGCAACATTTGTAAAACTAATCAGTGAAGATCACAAAATCATTTTTAAGGTAGGGGAATGTTAGTCTATTAAACAAAAATAAACGGTCACCTAATACTATTGTGTATCGGTATTGTTTAGGTCATAACTACGATATATTCCAGACAATATCGGTATAACAAATCTCCGACTTTGGATTGCTAGATTTTCAATTAATAATTATGGAACTAATATGATATGGTCTCAAAACATACACTGAACCTGGAACAAAGTTATGATTAGAAGCTATTTTGGGTAACACCATTTCAAGGCAAAAATATGCGACTCACATGGAATTTTCGAAAATAGTAGAGACTACGTTACAGATATAAATTTTTAAGATAAATTTATACAACTAAAATCGATGTAATTCCACGTAATGGTTTGTACTTTAACTGGTTTGGTTTAGGGTTTAGATCAAAACTTAATACCATTATCACTTTTAACCCTTTTCTACGATATTACATACTAAATTAGTTAATTTCAATTGTTGTTAAATAAGTGTATATAGCCATAACCAATTGGTTTATTCATAAATTTTGATAGGAAAAACTAATAAAAATTAGAGAATAAATTAGGTAATAGGTACGATGTACTCAAAAACGAAGATATTTTACCGTATCTCTAATATATTATTTGAAAAACTTTTTAACAAAATAATCTTATTCTGACATGTTAATAACAAAATAATATGATCACATGTCAAAACCATAGCGAGTTTCAGATTAAATATATAAAAGTGTTTAAATTACTAAAATAATTACAATACATGCTACTGATATTAATAAATATATAAATGAGTTTAATTTATTAAAATAATTACAATATATGTTATTGTATTAATTTGGTTAGAGAATTGATATATTTCATTAAACTAACCAAAAAAATACTATTAAATTCGTAAAAAATAATTATTTTTATTTTCTTGATTTATATATACAAAAATTAATATTAAAATTAATTTTAAATAAAATTTAAAATTAAATAAATATTTAATTTATAAAAAATATAATTTACGAATATTTTTTTTCACACATATATTACATATAAATCTATTCTCCATTTATTACACATTTTTGTCTATATGTCTCCTTTAACTCAATTAGTTATTTCCTAATGTATGATTTGGCTTCACTAATCACTAGTTAAACAAATCGATTATGACCGATTCTTTCAATGCTTAAATTAGTAATATAAACAGAAAAGTAGGACGAAGCTCGCAAGAAACTTCCTTTTTAGCATCGGAACATGTGCATCGTGCTCTGCAGTGCACGTCAGGATTAGTGTTTACCGGTGTCGTAAAATCCCATTTTTAATGATTTTGTTTATGTTCAATTAGAACTTAAACGTTTGAGTCGATTTTGAAACTCATTAAGAACTTAAATGTAAGTCTCATTGGCATAGACGTAGAGCTAATATTGATTTTTTTACAAATACAGAACTCTATACACCTCTTTCAAATTATGACATCCTTAATGAATTAAGCCTTAGTTTATTAACCTCATATAAAACACAGCTCGCTTGAATTGAGCACATGATTTGGTGACTTAGGCAGGATAGATGTAAACCACTCTCCCAAAAGCTTCCATTTAACTATATACTTTTACTTTATTAAAGAAGCATTCAACAATTTGTATTGACTTTTTAACAAAAAAAAATATTGCTCTTTATTTCTTCATTATTTTGCATTTTCCATATACATTTAAATTCAAAGTTGTTACTTTTACAACCATATAAATTCTTCGTTACATTAAAGCTATAAATTCTTCATTTTAGTATTTTAATATATAACAAACAAATTTATATTTTTTCCGTTTAGAATCTTCTAATAATTAACCTCAACAGTCGTTTCCAAATACATAATTTCGGTTTTAATATAAATTTGTGAATGTTATTAGATCCTAGCCACTTTTTATTTTATTTTATTTTTTATTTTGGGGCATCAAAGTCTTTGATTTGCGGGTTAGCGGGTACCCGTAAATTTTGGGCTCAATCAAATTAATCAAATTTAGGCCCAACTAATTTAAGCCCAAGCTAATTTAAACCCAAACAAATGAAATTATTAAATATTTTAATTAAATTATTTAAATATTTTTAGAACTTTAATTAAATGTATTAAATATTTTAATTTAAATAAATTTATTAAATATTTTAGTTTAATTAAATTTATTAAATATTTTTAAAATTTTTAATTAAATGTATTAAATATTTTATTTTAATTAAATCTATTAGATATTTTAGTTTAATTAAATTTATTAAAAATTTTAAAAAAATTTTAATTAAATGAAGCCCCGTTTGATTAATGCGGAGCGGATGCAGATCTAAAAAAATTGATTCGCAGGTTTTGCGGGTAAAAAAATTTTATGAAAAAAATCTATAACCCGCCGTAGAACGAGTCAGGCAGGGCGGATCTCACTCACTTGACCGGCCTATTCAAAGGGTAATTACCATTTGGGGAACTAATAAAAAATATAAATAAATAAAAAAAGGTGGGTGGGTGACCGGCAGGTGAGGGAGTGGCCGTTAAAGGGAAGCAGAGATTTACAGCCTGTTTTATTAATTTAATTAATTTATGGAAATATTTAAAGTGGTAACGATTTATTTCTTGTCGTTTTGCGTCACGTCAGCAACTGTCACTTTTTAAAGTTTATATTTAAAGATCGGTAAAATATCCAAAAAAAAAAATTGATAATTTTAATAACAATGGAAGTAATAATGACATACAGCCTGGCTTCCTCGGTCACCCAAAAAAAACCGAATCGAACCGAAACCTCACATTTTGTTTTGTCGTACCAAACCGTTAATTTCCTCCTTATCTTCATTCTTCGTCAAATTTTGGAGGCAAATAGATTATTTATTAAATAATCTTGGGAATATAATACCACTCTCATCCTTTTTTCTGGTTTCTTAATATCTTTACACAAATATTAATTTTAAAAAAATAAACCATCATTATTTAGTTTTTGCCTTTGACAGTATTTATCATGCAGTTTTTTAACCAATACAACCAATAAAGAAGTAATATGCAGAATACAAATAGTCAAAAGTTCAATTAATTTTGTATTGAAAACTGAAAGTTCATTTAAAATAAAACACACAAAAATATAGCTAAAGCAAGAGTTAACCTATTTTAAGATATCTTTGTTCGAGTATTCATTACATTTTAAGAAACAATATTCCATTTACTTAAAAGTAAGGGTTACTTATGACAACTACACGAATTTATACGAATAAACTTATTTTCATCCGTACTTTTTGGGTATTTTATAAGTTACATAAACTGCGTTTTTCTTCTGTAAACTACATAAATTTCATAAATTATTCCAATTACAAAATTTTTGTTAATGTTTACATGTTAAATTGTTATTAAACCTTGTTTTACTTCGAAAACCTGGTTTTAATTTCAAAATAAAACCAAGTTAAAACCAGATTTTCGAATTAGAACCAGAATTAGTAGCTATTTAACGCATAAACATTAATAAAATTTATGCAATTAGAAGAATTTATGAAATTTATGTAATTTATGAAAGAAAAATACAGTTTATGTAGTTAAAGGAAGACTCAAAAAGTACGGGTGCAAATAAGTTTAGTCGCATAAATTTGTGTAATTGACGGAAGTAAACCCTTTAAAAATAACTATTGAAAGTATTTGGTTCAAGATTAAATGTAAAACTATTATATTCACTCGTTGCATATTAGCCTATCGTCTACCGTGTCCTTTTTTCCCATCGAGAATAATTACATTTTAAGCAAAATCTGAATATTGGACCAAACGTATATATATAAACCACACATATCATTATCAACACATAGTAGCATGTAATAACATATTGATAACATATGAAATTACTTTCATTTCATAAAATAAAACAAACCAGCTTTCGGCTATTCGTTATTGAGTTGTATAAAGTCTTTTTTCCCCACTTAAATTTAAAATATATTCTCATTTTTGCAACTTTTTACCAAATTCTCAAGTTAATATTTTAAGTATGGAATTTAATCAAAAACAAAAAAATGTATATATGAAAATTTGGTTCCATCAAAGTTAACAAACTTGAAAAAGAGAAAAGAGAGAAAATAGAAGGTAGAAGTTGACGTTTTATGAGTGTGTCACTGCTTTGGTTTGCTTTTTAGATGGAAAATGAAATGATTGGTTAGAAAACGCTCCACCTGTTAACTCAGAGAGTGGTAGAGACGCCTCAGTACGACTGTATTCTATAAATAACATAAATATCTGAAAAAAGAGAGATCACAAATAACAATCTTATTTCAGACTAAAAACCAAATCTCAAACTCAAATTATTTGACACGTGTCCTTAATACAGCTGTATCCAAATTCCCCAACCGTTTTTCGTGGAAGATTCTCTGCTCTCTACACGCTCCATTTTTACCTCACACAGACGCTGATCGTAAAAACGCACTTTCCTCAATCGCGGCACCTACAAAATGCAATGCTTAAAACGTTAACCACGGTTATTAGACGGCTTCGAGAGTGTAAGACCAAATTATTAACACATAACTAGATTTATATTTATAGAGAAAAATATTCATAAATTATATTTTATTAGTAAATATAAATTAAATATTTATATAATTTTAAATTTTATTTAACATTAATTTTTGTATATATAAATTAAGAAAAAATAATTATTATTTTTACGAATTTAATAATATTTTTTGGTTAATTTAATAAAACATATTAATTATCTAACTAAATTAATAACAATGACATATATTGTAATTATTCTAATAAACTAAATTTATTTATATATTTATTTGAAATTTACTGTAGTGATGAAACGTCAACATGATATTTTTTTTAATAACACGTTAGAATAAGATTTTATTACTTTGGTTAGTTGAATAAAATATATTTATTCTCTAACCAAATTAATATTAGTGACATATATTATAATTATTCTAGTAATTTAAACTCTTTTATATATTTAATCTGAAACTCGTTGTGGTATTGACACGTCATCATGACATTTTTGTTATTAACACGTCAGAATAAGGTTACTTTGTTAAAAAATTTATCAAATAATATATTAGGGATGGACTTCTATTTTGTTTTGAATATTTGATAAATAGAATTTGTTATGGATAAATAAACTAACTGTGACAAAAAAAACTAACTGCCTAAAATTAATTAGTCAAATGTTTTTATGAATTTATCCATCATTTTTTTGACTGAATTATTCAGAGGGACGACCACATTTATCCGTTTAAGACTGATAAATTCTCATTTATAAATAGACAAAACGGTTTTCTGTATTTCCTACAATTTGTTTTAATAATCAGTTAGATATGTTTACCACACACTAATACTCTATGGAGTTTTTAAAACTTTTAACTAATTTAATATTTTACTCTGTTAAGTCGATAAGAAAGATTACCGGTTGAACCGGTAACCCTTTTGCCCAATCCTTTTCGTATAAATAGTCTCTTCTTGCTCTTATCTCTTTAAAACCTTTTCTCCCCACCAAAAAGAAAAACAGCGGACGCGTGAAAATTAAACATAACACTCCGGCGATGTCAGGTCCGACCCGAAAGAATATGGAGCGGATTAAAGGTCCATGGAGTCCAGAGGAAGACGATCTATTGCAGAGGCTGGTGCAGAAGCACGGTCCGAGAAACTGGTCTTTGATTAGCCAATCAATCCCTGGCCGCTCCGGCAAATCTTGCCGGCTCCGGTGGTGTAACCAGCTATCTCCGGAGGTTGAGCACCGTGCTTTTTCGCCGGAAGAAGACGAGATGATTATTCGAGCCCACGCTCAGTTCGGTAACAAGTGGGCCACCATATCTCGCCTCCTCAATGGAAGAACCGACAACGCAATCAAGAATCATTGGAACTCAACGCTTAAGCGAAAATGCAGTGCCGTCACGTCTGAAGGAAAAAGCTGTGATTTTGGTGGAAATGGAGGGTACGATGGTAACCTTGGAGAGGAGCAGCCGTTGAAGCGAACGGCGAGTGGTGGTGGAGTATCCACTGGGTTGTATATGAGTCCTGGTAGTCCGTCGGGATCTGACGTCAGCGAGCAATCTAGTGGGCCATACGTGGTTAAACCAAAGCCTAGATCTGGTGCTGCTGCAGAGGTGACGGCAACATCTTCAGGTGGAGATCCGCCGACTTATCTTAGCTTGGCTCTCCCTTGGACTGAGACGGTTCGAGTCAACGAGTCAAACCAGAATACGGTTGTAGACAACTGTGGTTACACGGCAGAGCTATTTCCGGTTAGAAAGGAAGAGGAGGAAGAAGAAGCTAAAGGGATATCGGGATTTGGTGGTGAGTTCATGACGGTGGTGCAGGAGATGATTAGGACGGAAGTGAGGAGCTACATGGCGGATTTACAGCGAGGGAACGTCGGTGGTTCCGGCGGAGGAGGAGGTGGTTCGTGTATGCCGCAAAGTGTAAATAGCCGTCGTGTCGGGTTTAGAGAGTTTATAGTGAACCAAATCGGTATTGGGAAGATCGAGTAGTGATAAGAGAGAGAAAGAGAAAACTTCAGGCTATTCATGTATAGAGGCAATCGGCGATGATGGTTAGAGAGAAGCAGGAGGCAAAAAGCAAATTAAAAAAAAAAATCTTTGTAATCATATGATTCAACTAAAAAGGAAGCAAAGATATTAGAAAACAAATTAAACTGAAGTGAAAGTGAAAAGAGTAGTTAAAATATGGGTTTTGTTATGAGGAAACAAACATAAGCCAAAGGAGTAAAATATCAAGAAGACAGAGAAAGTAACATATATATACGATTGATGAGTATCATGATTCAGCATAACTAAAAAGGAAAGCAACATACCTAATGTACAGGCTCTGCAACGCTTAAACTGCTGCTACTGGTAGACTCCAGTGCGTTTAAGTTGTTGATTAGATGAGCTATGTCTTGTTTCCACGACCATGATGGATCGTTCAAACCGCGTACTGATTTTAGGCACACCAGAAGAGTCCCACTTTCATGCAAGAGTACCTATGGTCAACCCCGCAAAAATCGTGGATCAGATTCAGCGGTTTTGTCCCGGTGTGGAATATAAAGCTTTTAAAGGGTGTTAGCTTCGTACAGTCAACCACAATGGAAGAAACCCTAAAACTGAGGGAAGAGCGGCCAGCAATATCGATGTCAATGCAAGAGCTACATTTTGCTTCACCTGCAACGTGATAAACACTTGATTTATATGACAACCTTACATCTCACATTGGTTCTATTAGAGATATTTTTTTTCCTTGTTTAACATTGATGTTGTCTGACGACATTTAGCGACACAGAAAGGAACACCCGTGATGTTGTCCCTAAGAAGTAAGATGTCAGCAACCCCAATTGCAGTGGCACTTGGGCGTTGAGCAAGAACAATCCCGACTGTTGCAGCTGCTAGAGCTGGACCATCATTAATCCCTTCTCCCACCATGATTAAACCCCCACCTAACAGAAATCACCACACTCCTTACTCTCAGCATATCAGTGGATGTTTTTCAGTGGTGACTATGGCGAGAGTAATGATCACCTGCATTCCGAGCGATGTTCTTTACATGATTTAGCTTATCCTCTGGCTTTAGGTTGCAGTAGACTTCGGTTATACCTACTGCGTTTGCAACTCTCCAGGCACTTGAATCATGGTCCCCAGTTAACATCATTACTCTGAGTCTGGCCCAGCTTTTAAGTTCTGATATAACTCCTGACATCGTTACTCTGAGTCTGGCTGATCTTCGAGGTGAATCAATGTTACCTGAAAAATTAGTTGCAAGGCTCATATATTTAAGTGATGCAGAGGCTTTTAATGTACTAATAAATGGTCAGATGAGAAACTGAAATTACTGACTGTGAAGTAGGACAGAGTTTTTCGGATCAGCAAAAAATGTAGTCATAGCATACCTTTTGATCAACAGAAAGAGCAGCATGAACAAAGTTATTTCCATACAAAGGCGTGTTTACAGCATCCTTGATCTGTTTACACGCATCTTCGGAACTGTAAAGCGATGTAATGAACTCTATAGAACCAAGTGATGTTTTTCGTTCTCTACTCTCTTCCGCTACTGACTATGAGAGTGAGCCAGAAACATACACACATCACACACACTTTTAACAGTAGGACTAGAAGGAAAATGGAAAGTTATAAGAATCTGGTACATAGCTATGTCACCTCAACACTGTTAACAGTAGCAGTAAGGCCTCTGCCAGGAAAATATTCAAAGCTTTCAACAAATACAGAAGGGAGGTCCTTTCCCACACTGTGATCTACCACAGCTCTGCAGCAAGTTCAGATGTGTCAGAAACAGCAGAAAACAGATGAAGTACTCTTAAATCCAATCTCATACCAGACTAAGCATCATTTATTAAAACCAGTCTAAAAACAGAAAGAGAACTTCATGGTGCTAGAAGTAGCCTTAGGCCCTTACTTCTCATCCGTAAGTGGTGACGGAGTATTAAAACAAGAATAACTCTGAGACCAAACTACAAGCATCTAGATAGATGTAGAACTAAAAAATATCAACATATTACCCAAAACAATGTATCATCCACCAAGATAAATTAACAGCTATGTAGCAGCCGCTACGGCTAGAGCTTCTTTTTCACAATTTGGAACACAGCAAGTTGTTATACAGAGGCGCCACCACTCTCTGTATCTCTGTCGCTCGCCGACTCTTCCTTCGACGAGCTTCCCATTGCCACCGAGAGCGAGGGGCAAAAGTTCTCACATCACAGGGTCCCTTAAACTTCTGAAACCGCTGAATCTGACTGATTGAGGCTGATGTTGTAGTTACATAAGTTTTCAATTGAATCCCTTAACTTTCACAATAGTTCAACTAAGTCTCTTAACTGGTTTTCGTACGTGTGGACCATTATATTTACATTATAATTTGGAAAATATAAATCAAACCAAATGATAAGTCACATCAAAGAAACCAGCCACGAACTTCTCCTCAGCCTTTGTTCGACCACGCGAACGAGTTTCAACAAGAACCGAACCGATCAACATGTAGAGCATAATCGAACCTATAACGGTTTTGTTCATGATTATATTTCTGAACAATTTAATAACTCTATTTTTCAATAATGTTTTTCTCTCGTAACTATAGATAATGAAATTTGTTGTAGTGTTTTGTAGATTTGGTATTGGATTATATAGTAGTTTTCGAAGAGTTGCAAATTTGAATTTTTCTTATTCACTATAATGTTAGAACACAAATGTATAAAAAGTTCTTACGATTTCATTTTTGAATGATTTTTTCAAAAGGGAACTCTTAAATTTGAATTTTTCTTATTCACTATAATGTTAGAACACAAATGTATAAAAAGTTCTTACGATTTCATTTTTGAATGATTTTTTCAAAAGGGAACTCTTCCTTTTTTTCTTTGTCATTTTAGAATAAACTATACAATCGTCAGTTAAACCGATTAGAAAATACATATCGTATTTTCGAATTAATATGGTATTGAAATTCTTATATATAAGAGATAGAGTTTATTTCTTTATAGTAGAATGGTTATTTAATTCCGGATGTATAATTAAATATATATTATACGGTTACAAACTAATTAATATCTTGTTTTACAATAATTAATTGGGTTTAAACAACTGAGTTTGACTTTTGTTCTTGGACTTGATGCTTTGTTTTGGGTTTCGAATATTCTTCAGTTCATTTTCATTCTGGATCGACGGATTTAGGTCTTAGAACTGAATTCAGTACTAACATATAAGTTTGAATTCAAAAATATGTTATCGTTGAAATTAGCTAAGTTGTTTCTTCGAAAGATCCCAACTTTGTTTTTTCAGTATTCAGCTTTTATGTACATTTATTGAACACAAAATATATTAAAGCCATCGAGGAAAGGATAAGGAATCGTATTTTAAAAATAAAAGAATGTCAAAATTTATCATAAAATTTAGAACTGTAGACCAAACATATATAATGTTTGATTGCTTGGAGCAGGCGGCAGCTAAAGTTTGAAGTAGAATTGTAGTTGAAGACCAAAACTAAAGTTTGAATTTCAAACTCGGCAAACTGGCAAAGTATACAAAGTCGGTTTGGTTTAGGTAAATTTATCAATTGAGTCACATATAAACCAACTGATTTTGACACTAAGGAGTGACATCAAGAAGCTAATTTGACTACTAAATCGGATCCTATGTGATATATAATTTGGACATGGCAGTCCATTAATATAGGAATCGAATTCTACACGACTAAATTCATTATCTAGATTCCAGTTTTTTCTATTCCGTCCAATTACACGAAATAAATATAATTCTTGAAATTATATCTCTGACAACAAAAGATTCAATTATATAGCATCTTTATTTAATTAAACCTATTACAAAAACCAACCAAAATAATAATGTGTTTTAAAATTCCTCCTTTGAAAAAAAAATGAGAATAATCTCTAATATATTATTTGAGAAACTTTTTAACAAAGTAACTTTACCGTTAATAACAAAAATGACATGCTGACGTGTCAACACCATAACGAGTTTTAATTTAAATATATAAAAGGGTTTAAATTATTAGAATAATTACAATACATGTCACTGATATTAATTTAGTTAGAGAATCAATATATTTTATTCAACTAACCAAAAAATAGTATTACATTTGCAAAAACAATAATTTTAATTTCTTTAAATTTTTAATAATTTAATTTATAAATAATTTCAAATAAATATAAATAGATTTAAGTTAACACATAATCCTTAATATATTATTTGAGAAACAATTTAAAAAAATGACTTTACTCTCACGTATTATCAACATAAATACCATATTTACGTTTCATAATTATAATAAATTTCAAATAAATATATAAATAGGTTTAACTTATTCGAATAATTACAATAAATGTCATTGTTATTAATTTTGTTAGAGTATTAATATATTTTATTAAATTAACCAAAAAATACTATTAAATTCATAAAAATAATATTTTTCTTTTCTTAATTTATATATAAAAGTATTTTTAAATAAAATTATATAAATAATTAATTTATATTTACTAATAAAAAACAAATATTTTTATCAACCATGTGGATATAAATCTAGTTAGTGTCTTACTTCACAGATACCTATTGTTATCATGACAACTAAGAAGCATAGTTACACTTATGTTATGTGTGTACCACCGAATTTGTCTGTCTCTGTTTTTGTCCCTTCTTTTCTCACGAATCAGTGACAAATATGTTTTGTTCCTTTTTTTATTTCTCTAGTTATAATTTACAGATTTCTCTAAATTATTATTCATATTTTTGTTGTTTTTTTTCTCCTTTTGTTTTGCCAATTGTTAATCTTGAACTGGAATCCATGAGTCTTAGTATATATTTTGCAATCACATTTCGTATCACTTAACTATAGGCATGTTCGTTTCGTAGTCGCAGGAACCTGCGGCTGCGTCATGCGGCCAAACGTTGTTCGTTTGACCGCCGTAGGTTCCTGCGGTCAAACGCTGCGGTCGACCGCAGAAAGCTGCGATCAAAATTTTTAATCGCTACGAAATTATAACGTTTGCGATCAAACAATTACGATACAACCTGCGGCGACAACCTGCGGCGATCAAACGAACAACAAAATTGATGCGTCTAACCGCAGCGTCTGACCGCAGGTCGCTGCCGCAGACGCTGCGGCAGACAAACGAACAGCGCTTATATTGTTTAATATCAGGTTTTGAAAATCTTCATTGGTAGATTTCTACGTTCTTAGGTACATTTATGTTTTGAAAATGCACTTTTAAACACTACTTTCATTTTTATCACTTTATAATACTAATTGGTGATTAACTACTAACCTCCAAATGTTTAGATATTTTTTTCTTTTACGTCCGAATGATATTCCAACTCCACTAACAAAAAGTTACAGTTTTTAAAAATCACTAACCATTACTTGAATTGGTATACCGGAGACTGATTCACTGAAATGGTGTATATATTAAGCAATACACAAATTCCATAGCTTTGTTGGCATCAAAGACAAATCCCAAAACCTAATATTCTGATCTAACTTTATATTCATATCTGAAACAAGAAAACAAAACAGTTATATATTAAACATATATATATATAATTGTTTATATTAATTATATATATAATTTAACTGGTCAAAAAAACAGTTAGCATTTTTTGAAAGGAAGAATTCGTCTGCACCATTGCCTTATATCGAGAGTCTAATTCGACAACTTATTCCATTTTATATTCCCTCACTAATATTGTAAAAAGAAAAGTTATATTATTTTATTTTCCATCTTCCTTTTTCAACAACCTTTGAATCTTTCCACAGTTGTATATATATAAAGCTTTACTTCCTCCTTTGTTACTCCTTCTATCAATCACCAAAACACATTCATTGTTTTAAACCCTAAACCCCAAGAACTGAACTACCATCCAAAAAAATGAGACCCTTTGGCTTGATCTTTACGGTCATGTTCTTGGTCTCAGCCTTTTCAGAATCAAGAACCGCAGATTGCAGAGTTCTCCTTGGTGGTTCGGTAGAGGAAATAGATAAATCTAGAAATCATGGGATCGATTTGCAAAGTAAAAAAATATTAGGAGTCGTGATACGTGGTTATAAGAAGTTACGGTGGCTCAACTCAGCTGGAGAGAGGATGCACACAATGGCTTCAGGACCGAGCAGGAGAGGTGCTGGTCACTAAAAAAGAACTAACTCAAACGCTTAACATGCATTATTCCTATAGTTCAATATTTACTTAACTTAGGTTATAGTAAAGTATCTTTCATTGGTTATAGATTATTATATTTGTTCTGTCGTTAAAGATCAATGTAAAGTTTAGAAGGGAGAAATTCTTTGATCATACAATAGTTGGTTTCCTTCTCAAGAACATCCATATATAGAGCCGGTCCTGGAACCAACCGGGACAAGTTCGTGCTTGCGGCCATTCATATTTTTTTAAAAGAATCGGCCCTCATTCTGAAAATATTCTTATATTATAATGTAAAACGGCCCTTTTTTCTTTTTTGCTTGCGGCCTTCTTAAACTCAGGGCCGGCCCTGATATAGTACGTGAGTCAATATGTTGATATTTGTTATAGTTGATATTTACGAGCCATTGTTGACTTGTGGTGCAATACAAATGATAAAACCAAATGATAGTCTTGTAAAGAAGTAAAAAGACATGATTATTTCACTTTTTAATAGTAGGGAATCAAATTAAAAATTTCGAAGATTATATATATGACATGATTCGATTTTTAACGAGATGCAAACGTTTTTTAGTAGCTTTTTTATTTTTGTTGTTGGAAGTGTTGGCCTTTGGGGTATTAAGAGGACACTTTTTGTCAAGAAATAGTGGTATTTTTGTTTTAAGAAAATAAATAGTAATGAGAAAATAATAAAGTTTGGATTATGTAAATTTCCTTAACTGAAAATGAAAATTACACAAAGGTCCATTAAAAGCCCATTTCCAATTCCTTTTTACACAATCTAAATGTAGTGAGCAAATCCACTCATTCTCTTTTGCAGTCTACTTTTTGTTTTTTTTGGTAAAGCAGAAGACGGAGACGACAATGAGTACGTTGAAGCCAAGCCGGAGCGACGAAATACTCGAACCGGATCAGCAGATCAAGAACACGAACCAGATCAGAGCTGATTTCGCTTCCCTGGCCCCTAAGCGACCCACTAAACCCACTCGGAGCGAACCCGAACCTCCCGGATCTTTCTCTATTTCCGACAAAACCACCGACAATCCGGAGGCTGACAAATTTCGATCTCTCCAGTCACAAACTCATGTTCGGTTTTCTTCTATTCTTTTTCTCTTCAAAAAAACTGACCATTGTCGTTAAATTTGAGATTTTGTGTTCAAAAACAGGGTAAATTTCTGGGCGAGGAAGATTCATCTGCCATGCAAGACGAGTTCTTGGAGACAGAATATTACACGAATCTCACTGCCATTGATAAGCAACATCACACGGTTCCCTCTCTTTCTCTCTCTCTCTCAAAATGCCATCAGATGCAGAAGAACTTAAATTTATAATTGTGTTCTGTTTCTGAAATTAGACCGGAAGTGGATTTATAAATGTGGTGAAGGAAGACGGCGGTGAAGTGACCATTAACGCCGCCGCAATAGGAGACGGAGGAGAAAAGGCGGTTTACAGAAGCAACCCGGCGACGAACGATTGGATTCCCGCTGCGGAGGAAGGTCTTGTTTCCGGATCTTCGTCTAAACCCAACCGGAGCGAGTGTTCTTGAATGGATGTTCGAAAGCATTTTATCTTCTTCCAGATGTTCTGTTTCTTGATATTATTTAGAAAAATAATGTCATAATCTGAAATAATTTAATAGCGATAAGAACAACTTTCTGTGGACTGTATTAAGATCTTTTTTTCTTTGTTTTTTTTCTAACTTAATATAAATAAATTTTAAAAAAAAATTATTTTCGTTAACTATACAAATTTATACAATTTTTTGGATTTTTTATAAATTATATAAACTATATTTTTTTCTGTAAACTACATAAATTTCATAAATTATTTCAATTATAAAAATTTCGTTAATGTTTATACGTTAAATTGTTATTAAATATTGTTTTATTTTGAAGATCTAGTTTTAATTTTAAAATAAACTCAAGTTAAAACTAAATTTTCGAATTATAATCATATTTAGTAGCTATTTAACGCATAAACATTATTAAAATTTTTGCAATTAGAAGAATTTAACGCATAAACATTATTAGAATTTTTGCAATTAGAAGAATTTATGAAGTTTGTATAATTTATGAAAGAAAAATATCGTTTATATAGTTAAAAGAAAACTAGAAAGTACAGATGAAAATAGGTTTAGCCGCATAAGTTTATAAGTTTATGTAGTTGACTGAAATAAACCGTTTAAAAAATGAGTAAAGATGAATGAAAATAAAAATCTTTCTATATCAACAAAGGATTATTTTACTCCACTCGTGGGTAAAGCATATATTGTATTACTTTATAAAAATACAAATCTACACATTCTTGGTTCCTAAGAACAGCAATTCGGAAGCCAACTCGCGTGGTCTGCATGTGACAACCAATGGTTCAGCCTTGGGCATACTAAGTCCCGGACCTTCAGTCATATCTACCGGACCTCCTGAGACACTTTGCCAATCAAAACACTGAACCATGGAACCCAACAACAACCCGACAACCCGATTAGCTAAACCCAACCCGGGACAAACCCGTCTCCCTAACCCAAACGGCATCATCTTACTACAATACTGTCCAAACTGATCTGTGCCTTCAAACCTCTCCGGCCTAAACGACGTTGGATCATCCCACACGCCTGGATCTCGATGTATAGCCCATACATTAACCAACACGATCGTATCACGTGGAACATCAAACCCACCGATTACACAATCAGAAGATGAGAAGTGAGGAACCATAAGTGGTGCCACAGGGTAAAGCCTTAGTGTCTCGGACACAACATTGTTCAAGTAGTTCATGTTTACCACATCTTCTTCTTTTAACAAACGACGAGTACTTGATGATGATGCTTCCATTTGAGTATCGATGTTCTTTCTCGTCTTCTCTAATACTTGTGGATGATTCAATAGATTTGACATTGCCCATTCCACGGTTAAGGCCGATGTATCTGTACCTCCAATTACCATCATCTAATAAAAAAAAGATTATCAAAATTATCTACATTATTAAATTAAGAAAATAATCTACACTAAAAATAATCAAAATCTAAACTGTAAGTTTTATAAATCTACTAAAAAATAGAGTAGTTCTTTATTTTGTTTAAAAAACTATGTCCATTTATGTTATCTTAGATTTGTTCCCAATTTCTCAATAAAATCCAGGAATTAAAATGGATCATAATTGTGACATAAAATGGGATCAATATAGGCTTATCTTGTAGCTCATTTGATTCGTTGGCTCAGTTCCACAATATAGGTTTAGAAACATGGGACCAATATTAAACTCTTTTTGTTCGTGTTTGTCTTGCTTCAATTAGTCATCAAGTCAGGATTGGCTGACGGTTTATATAAATCGAACACTCCATACCAAAAAAGCAAGATTAGAAAGACATACCAAAATGAGACCTTTGATGATCTGATCAGTGTAGTAACGAGGCTCTTTTTCCTGAGAATCAAGCAAATGAGCAATCATGGTGTTCTTGAACTCCAAGCTTTCTCTGTTAGCTCTATGTTCATCCAAAAAACCTTGTAAGAAACTATCCATCTTTTCTCCTATCCTCTTTGCTCTCTTCACCAAACCGTTGTAGTCAAACCACCGTAGAGCCGGCAAAAAATCCGCCGGATTGTCCGCCGCTGAGACCTCTAGTACCTCCGCCACTAGCTCCCGGAACTCCAAGCTTTTCTCTGCCTTTCCGCTTTCTTCACCTTCCTCGAAGAATCTCTTTCCAGTCATCATTCTCATTATCACGTTTAGGGTAAGACCCGTTAGTAACGGTCGCAACTCTACCTAAAAAAATGAAGTTCTTTGTTATGGTTGATATCGGTTGGTTAAATCTTAACGGGATGTATACCGAAATTGATTTAAGGATTATAATGGTTATTTTGTCTAGATTCTGATACTAAGCGTAGAATATGATCCATGATATGGGTTGTTCGACCTACTAATTCGTAGTATATAAGTATGAAATTAAAATATAGTGAATTTAATATATAGCTAATATAAGGTTTTAGGTTTAAAGGTGAGATTTTTGAACCTACTTTAGTGGGATGTCCAAAGGACAAACCGTGAAGCTTTTTGAGAAGCCTTTTAACTTCGTCTTGTCGGATTTCCGCTGAGACGTTGAGTCGATTCGTGGAGAAGACTTCCAAGGCGGTGATACGACGGAGGTTTCGCCAATGGTCACCGTACGGAGCCGTAACCATGGAAGTATAATCATAAGCCACGTACTTTCCCATGATGAAACGAGGACGGTTCGCTAAAATGATGTCGTTTTTTGTCAAAAAGCATTCCTCTGCAGCGGCTGGAGACGATACGACGACGGCGAGGCGAGAGCCGAGGCGGAGGGAGAAAACGGGGCCGAGGGAAAGGGAAAGACGGCAGAGAGTGCGGTGAAGCAGGGGCTGTTTGAGGATGTGAAGGTGTCCGATGATCGGAAGACAGAAACGTGGCGAGGGTGGGAGGTTGTTTTTGGGATTAGAGAGTGGGAGAAAAATCTTGATTATGAGAAAAGCAATAAGAATGGGGAGAATAAAAAAAATGTAATCCATGACTCTCTTTTTCTGTTCTTATTTTTTCTCAACTTGTGTGTTTGTCTTGGTTTCACTTCCGCCATTCAATAGTATAAATACGTGATTTTTTATTATTATTAGTTGGAAAGTAGAATTAATAAAACCTTTTAAAATTGCAAAAGAATTGTTGATCAGCTGACATATTTGATAAATTTCACAATATGTATAACACACTTATCTATCATACGTTTCAATTTAAAAATGAATCAAAATAAAAGCTCTATTTCATAAATATTTTTTTAATATTTAATTTGTATATATATATATCACATATGTTTATTTAAATAACAAAACATTACGTTGTATTAAAAACTAACAATTTATTAGTCAATTTGTTTAAATTATTAGAAAGTTAAATAAACAAAAAAACTACTTACTGTAGTAAAAGATAGTGATACAATTAGCATGAAAACATAATAGTTTTTTTTTTACGAAATATAATTATTTTCTTAAAACAAGTAATCAATCAATTTGAAACGAAAACATTTCACTAGAGCGTCAAGGTTCATGGGATAATGATTTTCTAACAGATTGAACAAAAGAAAAGAATATAATCAATTATTTTATGTCGTTTTCAGGCAAAAATCATGATGATATGATTGAATGACAAGTTGCTTAATAATTATCACATTCGTTTAAATTTGAGATATACAAAAAGATATGTTCGTTTCCTGTTTCCTGAATAGTTGAAGAGTTGAAGAGTTGAAGAGTTGAAGAGTTGAAGAGTTGAGTTAAAGAGTTGAAGAGTTGAAAAGTTGGATCCATTATAGCATATATATAATAATAATTAAACCTACAGGGAAGGCTACAAAATATATGGAATCACATGGACACTTAGTAATAGATGATAATTTAAAATATACATAGTCATACCTAATCACATGGACGATTAGTAAACTAATATTGAAATATACTTATGGATTGGATAAGTAAAAGTAATGCAGCACTGAGTAGTAAATAAACAAATTTGCTTTAGTGCCAAGAAAAGTAAAGATAAATAAAGAATTAAATATAAAAGTATTAAATTATTAGGTGTAAGAGAATGTGTGTCGAGAGAAGTGTTATGAGCCGGAGTGTCTGTTCAGACAAGTGTTATGAGCCGGAGTGTCTGTCGAGACAAGTGTAATGAGCCGGAATGTCTGTCGAGACAAGTGTTATGAACTTATGAGCCGGAGCGTCTGTCGAGATAAGTGTTATGAACTTATGAGCCGGAGTGTCTGTCGAGACAAGTGTTATGAACTTATGAGTCGGAATGTCTGTCGAGACAAGTGTTATGAGCCGGAATGTGTGTCCAGACAAGTGTTATGAGCCGCCGGATCTCATCTTTACGGATAAACATAAAGGTACTGATCCTATGAGCTAGACGAGACAACGGCTATGTAGGGGAGATTCCCCTCCAGTGGTCGCCGTAAGGTGCTGAAATCATATTGATGGAGTTATAACCAACGTGTTTGGCCGTGATGGCATCTGAACGGTCAAGCATTCTTCTTCTTAATGAATCGAAAATTAGTCGACAAATCTAACATTTAAGCGTAGTCACGAGCAATGGCGATGCAATATATTCTCCAAACTCGTTGTCCAGACAAAACATTTTTATATCCGAAGATGTATTCTAGTTAATGATTAATCAAAAAAAAAGATGTAGTTTACTTTTTTACTATTATGCAGTTTATTCGGTGCAATAATTAGCACTAATTGGACGTATTATTGGAGTAGTAATTGATGCAATTTTTATATTTCAAATGAGATGTCTTTTTCCTTTTTCAACGTTTTTTACACGAAACTCACTGCCATTGATAAATGGAGGAAATTAAGTCACGAATGCAACTACTGTTTGGTCAATTGTGACATTGGATGATTGCATGTCTTTGTGTGTTTAATATTGCTCTAAATTTTTACAAAGATTGTTTGTTGTTATGTCGCTTTCGACTAGATTAGTTTATCTTCTCTCTTTTTTGACACCTAGTTCATCTCTATACCAAATAATTTAGTTATTCAGGATTTTGTTTTTTTTTTTATTTCCTACTGTCTGCAATATCATAGAAGGCCAAACCTAGGATAAACAAAACAAAACATAATGCTAACTTGTTGATCTTTAATCCAAACAAGTCAGATATGGTTTTATTACTTTTTAAGTTTATGATTTTCCAAAACGATTTATCTTTTATTAAAGCATTTAAATATATCAAATACTTTGATATACATTTATGAATTTTTTTCTCTAACAATTCGATATAATCTATAATATATTAATTAAGAATTATTTTAACAAAATAACATTATGTAAACATGTGATTTACAAGTACGCCACGATGATATACCACATTATTGGAGTATTTTAAAATAAATATTATCTATGATATAATTTACTAGAGTATTTACGAAAATTACTATTATACAATATATTATATGTAAATCCCTATTATTTACACATACAATGTATTCTCTCACAAAATATAAATATAATATAAAACAAAATATAAATTTTGAAAAATTAGTCAAACAAAATATAAAACAAAAATTTAGTTTAATTGAATATTTATCATATGTATACTTTTATCCAAAATAGATACAATTTAAATCTATTTATATAATGCAATTTTATTATCTATTTCATTTTCGTAATCAATACTAAAATTTTTTTTAAAAATTATTTAAAATATGAAATAAATTATATATATTTAATTTAAATTAATAAAATAATAATTAATTATTATATGTAAATATTTTTTCTCACGCAGGACGTAGATCAAAATCTAGTTATTACTAATTAATGACATTACCAATAAGGCCGATTCAAAATTATTAGCAAAATTTGTTTCTCATCTCTTTAAATTTAGATTGTTTGGATCTTTTGCTAAAACATTTTTATTGGTTAATTTTTATATGTATTATAAAAATACAGATATAATTTTTATGTCCTTTAAAAAAATTGAACACCTTTATTTACAGGACACGAATTATCTCACTGCATCCCTAGAGCCAGCCTTAGCTACAAAAATATTATCTGTTCCGAACTAATTATTACACACAAAGAAAAGAAAAGAATAATACGCAACAAATTCGATCATTTGATATTTAGCTGTCTTTAATTTCTTATGTTTTTTACATCATACGGACGTAACCGTTGCATTATCATTTTACAAAAAGTCCGAACTCAAGCGGACTCGTCCAGAATCTTACCAACAAACCTACGTGCTCTGCACATGGCTACCAACGGTCTAGCTTTAGGCATTGTGATTCCTCCACCTTCACTCATATCAACTTCTTCTTCTCCAATCCTCTCCCACTCAAAACATTGAATCAATGACCCGAGAGTTAAGCTCACTAGCCGTTGAGCCAGCCCGGCTCCAGGACACGCCCTTCTTCCTAGCCCAAACGTCATTAGCTTACGAGCCTCCCCTTCTTTCTCGAACCTCTCTGGTTTGAAACTCGCTGGCTCATCCCAAATCTGAGGATCTCTATGTATGGCCCATAGGTTCACCAACAACATCGTTCCACGTGGCATATCGTAACCTCCTACTTTACAGTCTTCCGACGCGACGTGAGGTACCATCAAGGGCCCCGCAGGGTACAGTCGTAACGTTTCGGACACGATGTTTTGAAGATAATGAAGATTTGGTATGTCTGATTCCTCCACTAACCTGTTTAAACCAACTTTACTGTCGATTTCGTCTCTCGCTTTGTTCAATACCTCTGGATGGTTCAACAAACTCGACAGTGCCCATTCCAATGTTACCGCTGATGTATCGGTCCCCGCAATGATCAAAGACTGTGCGTGCAAACACGAAAAAAGTAATTATTTCTATACCAAACGTGACAAGAACACAATCGATTCATGAAAATAAAGAATGCTCTTCTTGAATACTTACGAGCATGATTCCTTTGATTATGCGGTCCGTGTAGTATTCGGGTTGGGATTCTTGCAGAGAAAGTAAGTGATCGACCATCGTGTTCCCCTTTTCTCTAGCTGCTCGTTTTTCATCGACCAATCCTTGCAAGAACTCATCAAGCCTACCTGCGAGCTTCTTAATCCGTTTCTCGAAATCAGTGACTAAACGCAGGACCGGTATGTAATCAACAGCGTTTCCTGAGCCAAAACTACTCATCGCCTCCGCGATAAGCTGCCGCACAAATTTGGCCTCCGGGTCATCCTCTGTACCGTCTCCGTAGTAACATTTTCCGGCCACCATTCTAAGTATGTTATTGAACGTTAAGTCAGAAAGCATTCGTTTCATCTCAACCATGGCAAATTCCTGCACAATTTATCATATACCACTTAAATCAATAAATCTATAGCCATATCTGTCTTGAGAGGTGCATTTGCACATAAACTTTAATAAAATCAAACAGAAAATCTATTTTATTTAAGATGTCGAAATAATTTGAAAACATCAGTTAATTTATATACGACCAAGTGTAATCCTAAATATGCTATTTTCTCTGCCAATGACAAACGTGCAGAAAAAGAAACAGTTTGTGATTATTTAAACTAAAGTTTGCGAATAGCGTAGAGTTATCCTAATTTAGTAGTAAAAGTTACTTCCAAATTTGGCAAACATTAGCGGAGAATTATTTTCATATAAAACCAAATTAAAAACTGACTTAGGTAGAAGAAAGAGCTCACTTACATGTGAAGAGTTCCGTGAGAGACGAGCTATAAGCCGATGGATCTCATCCCGTCGGATAGAGGAGAAGCTATTCAGCCGGTGAGCCGAGAATATCTCGACGGCGCAGATACGGCGGAGATTTCTCCAATGTTCTCCGTACGATGCTGAGACCATGGTTGTCTGGCCGTATGAGACGTGTTTTAAAGCGATGGTGTTTGGTCGGTTCGCGAGTATGACGTCGTTCGTTGTGAAGCATTCCTCGGCGATTAAGTGTGAAGAGACAACGAAAACGAGTCGGTTGCCAAGACGGAGGGAGAAGATCGGGGTACCGCCTAGAGATCGAGAGACAGAGAGAAAAACTCGGTGGAGCGGCGGTTTGAGGAGTCGGAGGTGGCCGATAATTGGAAGCGCGAAGGCCGGAGAAGGGGGGAGGTTGGGTTTTCGCTTGATTCTTCCGATGAAAAATGCGAGAGAGAGGAAGAAAAAAAGGAATGTAAAGATTAGGGTTTGAGCTTCCATATTTGATTTCTTCTCTGGAATTTTAAGATTATATTACAGAGCTAACAGAGGAATATGTGGTTCAGGTTCAATGACAAACAATATCACATTTTTTTAAATATCACAAACATTAATTGAGTTTAGAATTAAAACAATTGGATTTAGTATTCTAAATTAAGATTTAGTATTTAAGATTGATGATATAGTTTTTAGGGTTTAGGATTTAAAGTTTTATTTTAATTTTGTAATAGTTTTTTGAAAACTATTGATTACATTTTTACAAAGTTTAATTTCAAATGGTGAAATCGTACACGACGTGTTTAGCAAGGGAGAAGTTTGGAGGGTTCGCAAGTACGACGTAATTCTTGGTGAAGCAGTCCTCTGTGATTGAGTGTGATGAGTTAACGTAAACGAGTCGGTTTCTGAGTCGGAGAGAGAAGATCAGAGCATCACCTAAGTGGAGAAAATGAGTCCTCTGAGATCTTCTTTTCATGTACAAACCACAATATACACATGGTTTGGTTTTACCAGAAATCGCCACAAGAGCAAGAACCATTCACGAAATGATGGAACCTATTACGATCTTCGAGATATCTCTTTGAATTCAATAAATAAATTTTTATAATGCTTTGAAGAAAAGTCATTGCCCACAAAAGATCCATAAATCTTGATATTTGATGGGCCTAGTGACTTATTAAATTATTGTATTTAAAAAATTAGAAGCCCAATTTCTCCTTGACCCAACAAAAGCCAACAGATTTTGAAAAAAAAAACACTAATTTCATTACATGTATGTAGCATTGAAATCTAAGGGACTACAAAGATTTTGGTCGAGACAAAGAGCTCAAAGGAAGATTATTGAGTGGATTATTTAATAGATAGCTCGATTTGTTAATTTAACCAATAAATTATTGAGTTGGTTTCGTATACTAGTAATATTCCCTGATCATAAGTAGAATATTTTGATTGATGCATCAATTCTTATTATATATCTAATTTCATTCAAACATTTTGAAGATTGAAAACGGATAAGATTATCGTATTGAAAATGGGTTGTATACTTGTAGTTCAACGGTTTTGATCAACCGATGTCTTTTTATTACACCAATCAAATGATGTCTAGCTTAGAGATGAAATTGAACATATATATGTATGATAGGGTTTTTAATGTATGATAGGGTTTTTAATGTATGATTAGTTAATAATACAATATACTTTTAAAGATATATTAGCTCTGTGGCCTTTGATATATATCTTGAGAACTACTTACTATTTCATATGTACTGAACATACTAAATTCTCTCTAACTAAAGAAGTGATCGATTACACGAGTTATGCAAAAACGAGCTAGGTCACTAAGTGATCGACTGGGAGCTACTTAGTAGAGAACAAACCAACGCTTTTCCTGAAGACGAGGTCATGGTTAGGTGATGTTTGGAGGAGGAGGAATCGCTAAACTTGGTTTATCGACAAAGTCGGATCGCAGATATATAAAGCGATTGCTCCGTTAGAGATACATGTGGTGCAGAACGGTATGTTTAAGGAGCTCATGGATTGCAATTTCGAGATGTGCATCGATTAATTAGTATAAGTTCTGGACCTGCGTGAGCTTTACTTTGATCATGGCGCTGCTTGATTCTAGAGTTGTGTCTTGTTGGAGGTGGGTTGCGCCTTTCCTACAACCTCGAGCTCGGCCCAAAGTAAATAGGCCCAGTAGGAAGAAGACACATTTCTATCAAGAGTAGGTGTGTCTTTGTCGAGGAGCCGCCGAGCAAGTCAGGGAACTGTCCGATTTCACCGGCTACCGAGAACGGCGGAGAATCTGTTAGCATTAAATGGTATTTATGACCATTTAAAAGTGACAATGATTACAATATTAAAAATGAAACGAGATGAAAATATAAAAAAAATGAGGCTCGCGCCATAGTTCGATATAAATTTTTAATGGATCGGAACCACCACCGAACCGAGAAAATTTGTAATAGATTTGCGAAATATAATACAAATTTTTCTTTGATTCTGAAATCTTTTATTCTAGGCAAATTACGACAAACATTATAGTTGATCTAACAGGCTACATTCACGGAATCTAAGATCCAACATGTCTACTCATTTCAGTCGTTCGTTGCCGCATCGGTCACCCGATAGACGTCATTATATGAAACTTGATGGAAAATTTTAAACCGATACGGTGCCGTTTCTGGAATATATAGCTTCGTTCCTGATTCTAAATCAAACTGTTCGTTTTCGGGACCCATTAGTTTTCTTATTATTACAGTAGGTTGTTGCATGTGTTTACACTTAGAGTTGGTGACGTACAATAAATTCTGACGTATAAGCGTTTTTCTTCTTTCTCTTCTCTCGGCAGAGAGGCAGTTTCAAAATTTTCCGAAGCCATATACAATACAAAAGAATAATTAATTTTTCAGCTATAAAATACTTTAATGATTTTTAATATAAAAAAATTATAATAAATGGCAATCCTTACAGCATATCTAATCATAATAAACTAAACGAGTTTAATATATTTATTTTTAATATTCTTCTAATATAATTCATATAACATTTACAATGGTTTTATAAGTAGAGTTTCAGAAAATTGGGGACCCAACAAATTTATGGCCAATACAACCACATCACACCAACGAAATTAGGACTGGCACTGTCTATAAAACAAAACTAGATTCAGGTAATAATATTCGTAAATTATATTTTATTAGTAAATATAAATTAAATATTTATATAATTTTAAATTTTATTTAAAATTACTTTTAACATTAATTTTTGTATATATAAATTAAGTAAGGAAAAATAATTATTTTTTACGAATTTAATAGTATTTTTTTTGTTAGTTTAATAAAATATATTAATTACATAACCAAATTAATAACAATGATATATTTGTAGTTATTCTAATAAGTTAAATTCATTTATATATTTATTTAAAATTTATTTTAGTGATGATACGTCAGCATGATATTTTTGTTAATAACACGTCAGAGTAAAATTATTTTATTAAAATGTTTCTCAAATAATGTATTAGGAATTACGGTAGTAATTTAAATCTATTTATATTTATTTGAAATTATTTATAAATTAATGTATAAAAAAATTAAAGAAATAAAAGTATTGTTTTTGCAAATGTAATAGTATTTTTTGGTTAGTTGAATAAATTATATTTATTTTCTAACCAAATTAATATCAGTGGTATGTATTGTAAGTTAAACTTTTTTATATATTTAATATGAAAGTTCATGTGGTGTTGACACGTCAGCATAGTATTTTTGTTATTAACACGTCAGGTAAGATTATTTTGTTAAAAAATTTCTCAAATAATATATTAGAGATAAGTTACTTAGTTATTGTCATTTGGCTAGATAAAATATTAAACAATTGACAAAATAACACTTTTTAATTTTTTTTTGTTTCAAATATAACATTATCAATGAAAATATTAGAAAGAGATTATAAAACT
This sequence comes from Pugionium dolabratum, assembly GCA_018901945.1. Lineage (NCBI taxonomy): Eukaryota > Viridiplantae > Streptophyta > Magnoliopsida > Brassicales > Brassicaceae > Pugionium > Pugionium dolabratum. The sequence continues at coordinate 9,873 of JAEVFF010000097.1, read as the reverse complement.
AAAGATTTCACTGTGATGATGTGAAGAAAGTCTGCTATTTCATAATTGAATTATGATCATATGTTGAATCTATATATGAAATTTGACATTGTGCAAAAAGATATATGAAGTGTGAATAAATTCAAATTTTATAACTGTATCCTTATGTGCGAAATCATATTGTCCATTAAATGCAATTGACGTGACAATCTGTTAATAAATGGTTAATAAATGACATGTGATAAATTTAAGCAAAGAGGTAATGACTCATAAGAAACCACTTCTAATACTTCGCCAATATTTAAATATAAATTAAACACATGGTTATTAATTAAGTTATGAAATGATGGGTTTTCCGATGATGTAACGTGATTTTACAGAAATTTAACAAACTTCGCATATATAATTTTTTCCATAATGTAACGTCAAAAATATTCATAAATTATATAATATTATTTATTAAATAAATATAAATTAGATATTTATATAATTTTAATTTTACTTTAAAAATATTTTTAATATTAATATATAAATTAAAAAATTAAAAAATTTCGCCATAAGGGATTATCCCAATTTGTTTCGGCATCAAGCTTGATAAAAACTAGAATTTTCTTTAACATAAATTGAGACTTAAATATGAGAGTCATCTATATATAAAAATCTTATTTGTTAGCCAAAAAGGTTAAATCTCCTATTACACTGTGTGTAAAGCAATGAATTTAATGCAAATTTATGTAACATAACGTACAAAAGATAACATTAAAGTTATGGTTAGCAAATTTGAGGCTGAAAAGAAAGAGCATAAATGCTTCGTGGAGGATAAGATGAACACAAGAAAAAGAATCAAACTTCATTGATATGATAGAGCAGAGAAACCGCACTAGTAAAGGAATACCACAAGACCGAGTATTGCGACTTGGGATGAAGATGGCGTGCTAGTTAATATGGTCACGTTCGTTTGGTAGCCGCAAGTTCCGCAGTCCTGCGGCTACGGCTACAGCAGATTCTTGTTCGTTTATCTGCGATAGACGCTGCGTCCTGCGTCACAATTTTTCGACCGCTGATTAAAACAGCGGTACGACTAAAAATCTATGATCAACCGCAATCGTAACCACCGGCGGTAGACAAACGAACAACATATGCCGTAGCCGCATCCGCAGGGTTGACCGTAGCCGCATCCGCAGGGTTGACCGTAGCCGCAACCGCAGCCGCCTGCGACGACCAAACGAACAACACTAATATAGGAACTAGATCTCTCGCCCTATGATTTTTTATTATTATTTATATAGTATTTTACTAGTTATTAATTTTGATAAATGATGTTTACTTGTTTAGGAACTAAGATACTATACACAAAAGGTAATTCTCAAAATAGTATTTAGGAACTATGATTAATATATATTTTTTTGTTAAATATAATAATTATATATGAAAAAGTGTACACGTAATAATATTTTTTTTTTGAAATGCAATAGCATGTTCAGAGAACAAAGTAAACCTTTCGAAAAAGTTATCATGTAACATCAATATTATTCTAAATGTCTATGATTTGTTTCCTGCTTTTACTAATCAACTTCGAACTTATGCTCACCAACAGGGTCACGGGTCCGCTCACCAACAGGGTCACGGGTCCGGTGTCGAAACAAAGTAAACCTGTGTTTACGATCCTCAATATTAATACAAAAAAATCGGCTATTTTTTCAAAAATATTCTTATTACAACGACAAATAAAAATAAATTGATTCCTCAAGTTATGCGGTTTGAATCTTTTTAGCAACATAATTTAAAAAAAAATTAAAATAGTCCATTTTTTTGGTAATATAAAACGGCCCAATATTTTTTTTCGTTTGCGGCCTTATTAAATTAAGTGCCGGCTCGAATTCTCTAAAGATCAAAAGAATGAAACGATGAAAATAACAATGCATGATCTTTTGTTTATATATTTTACCTCTCCAATTATGTACTAACAAAACAAGAACATGTTTTACTATGTGTTTCTCCCGGTAGCTCTCCTTCTCGTTGCTTATAAATTTTTCTTCACCACAAAATCACAACGTTTCAACCTCCCACCCTCTCCACCTTACTCTTTCCCAATCCTCGGCCACCACCACCTCCTAAAACCGCCGATTCACCGCCTTTTCCATCGCCTCTCCAAAACTCATGGCCCAATCTTTTCCCTAAGATTTGGCTCCTGCAACGCCGTAGTGATCTCTTCATCATCACTTGCAACAGAATGCTTCACAGGCCAAAACGACGTCGTTCTATCAAACCGGCCTCGGTTCTTAACCGCCAAATACGTCGCTTACAACTACACGACAGTAGGAACAGCGCCTTACGGTGACCACTGGCGTAACCTTCGCCGCATTTGCTCCCTCGAAATCCTCTCATCGAACCGCCTCACCAGTTTCCTTAACATCCGCAAAGACGAAATCCGCCGAATGCTAACAAGACTCTCACGTGACGTCAACAAAGAGATTGACCTCGAGCCGCTCTTGTCCGATCTAACGTTCAACAACATCGTGAGGATGGTTACAGGGAAGAGATATTACGGCGATGACGTGCACAACGAGGAAGAGGCGAATGTTTTCAAGAAACTTGTCGCCGATGTTAACGACAGTAGTGGCGCGAGGCATCCCGGAGATTACTTGCCCTTCATGAAGATGTTCAGAGGGAGCTTTGAGAAGAAAGTGAAAGATGTTGGAGAAGCCATGGATGTGATTTTGCAGAGATTGCTTGATGAGTGTAGGAGAGATAAAGACGGCAACACTATGGTCAACCATTTGCTCTCTTTCCAACAACAAGAGCCAGACTATTATAGTGACGTCACTATCAAAGGCCTTATGCTAGTAAGTAGCTGAACCAGAATTTATATGGATTTGGTTCGATTTGATCTTTGCTTTTGTTTTTTAAAAGTAAATAAATAAACGTGCGAAACAGGGCATGATGATCGCCGGAACAGACACCTCCGCTGTGACGCTGGAATGGGCGATGGCGAACTTGTTGAACCACCCAGAGTCGTTGGAGAAAGCAAAATTAGAGATTGACGAGAAAATCGGACACGATCGTTTGATCGACGAACCGGACATCGCAAACCTTCCTTGTCTTCAAAACATAGTGTCAGAGACATTCCGGCTATACCCGGCGGCACCCCTTTTGGTTCCGAGATTAACGACGGATGATATAAAGGTCGGAGGATACGACGTACCACGTGGCACAATGGTGATGGTGAACGCTTGGGCTATACACAGAGATCCGGATCTCTGGAACGAGCCAGAGAAATTTAAACCGGAGAGGTTTAACGTTGGAGGAGAAGACGTTCATAAGCTGATGCCGTTTGGGAATGGGAGGAGATCGTGTCCCGGCGCCGGTTTAGGGCAGAAGATCGTGACGTTGGCGTTAGGATCGTTGATTCAGTGCTTCGATTGGGAAAAAGTCAACGGCGAATGGATCGATATGACGGAGACTCCCGGGATGGCTATGCGTAAGAAAATGCCTTTAAGGGCCGTGTGTCGATCTCGGCCCATTATGAATAAGCTTCAGGCCCTCTTAGAGGGTTAGTATTTTATGTTATGCTTTCTTATGACCTATTTATGCCTAAGCTTCTAAAGTGTCTTTGTGAAAAAAAAACATTTTAATAAACTGGAAATTGGTAAGTATCCACCCACAAAAAACAAATATAACATAACTATGCTTTCGGAGAAGCAAGAGGTCTAGTGGTTGTACCACCTCTATATCCATTTCAGAAGTATGGAGTTCGACTCCATCGCCCCTTGCAGGAGAGTGCTAAATCTTCGTATGAAGATATTGGGTTATTGGGGCCCGTGGTGAACCAGTGACAAAAAAAAAACATAAGTATGCTTTTTTGTAAACTAATAACATAAATATGTTATTTAACAAATATATTTTAGTATATTACAAGATTATTTTAATGACTATGGCTAAGTAGAGAAGTTTATAATCTTTTTTAAAACAAAATATCAAAAATACCGTATTATGTTATAATTTAGATTTTCTTATTTTAATTTGGAAATTCTTATAAACATGTTTAAAATATTTTAATAACATGAGATTTGTATGTAAGTTAATTGTTTACAAATGGAAACAAATTCCATGTCTTCATAAATCTTGATATATATGATATCATAACTATTTTACATATATATTTCGGCTTAGATCCATAATGAAATTTTATTGTCCCGAAATCTCTAAATTAGTGTCAAAAGGGCAACTAGAGACATCAGCTCTCAAATATTGCTGAAATGAAAACAAAATTATCAAATAATAAGTTAAAATATAAAAAAAACTTATGAGATTAATGTAAAATTTTACTGTTAATCACTAATAATTGCATTAAATATATGACAAATGTCTAAAATAGCATCTTTCTAAGTTTTTATTCTAAAAATAGCATCATTAGTTTAAATTTCCAATAATAGCACAAATTTAAGATTAAAATGCATTAAAATTATATTTTAAAAGAAAAAAACTAAACCCTAAATTGGAAAAAATGAACTCAAATACAATACTTTAAGTTTATATATAGTTTGTTTAAAATAAATAAGTATTTTTACATAAGTATTCGTGCTATTTTTGGAAATTTAATTTTGAGATGTTAAATTTGGAAGAAAAACTTGAAAAAATACTATTTTAGGGTATTACTCTTAAAATATTATTTATATACTAGAGTAATATCTTATGTAAAAATTTCAAAAATAACAAAAATAATTATGTAAAAATAATTATTTACTTTAAATAAATTATTCATAAACTTAAAATATTATATTTGAATTATTTTTTTTAATTTAAGATTTATTTTTCTATTAATGAAGTATTAATTTATTTTAATATTAAATTTATGTTATTTTGAAAATTTAAACTAATAATATTATATTTAGAATAAAAATTTTAAAAATTACTATTTTTGTCAATTGCCATTTATACTAACAAGCAGAATCGTGTCAAAAATAATACTTTTGTGTGTGAATGACATAGCATAAAAACGTTTGAACATAAAATCATAGAACATATTAAATAAAACATGGCCAAAATACTAGTTGTTGTTAAAGAAATGTAATGTTGATAAGTAATTGCTATCGATATAGATTTACCTTTCGAGCTCGAACTTGATCCAACGTCTTCTGTAATAGTTTCTCTTGATAATTAATTTCATTTATTGATTTCCACTGATTTGGACTTTTCAAAAAATACCTAATTTTGGAAATAAAATCAGAATAACTAGTATTTGGAATATATAAAGTATAATATCGATATCTATTTAAAAATTATATAAGAATCATATGAGATATATACCCGAGTTGTTGTTCCACGTTGGCCAATTGAGCATAGCATTCGTTGATTTCATCTTCGACGTCCTATTTAGAGAAAATTTAATGGTTATATATGCATAAATTTGATTATATTTGTAATGTTTTGAAATAATTGAAAATTTTATCTTTGCCTTTGATCGAATTTGGCAACGAAGCCCATCGTCAAAATTTTCTCTACACAATTAAAAAAAATATTAACCACATTATCCCTAATATATTATTTGAAAAACTGTCAATCAATAAAATAACATTACTCTAACGTGTTAATAACAAAAATATCATGCTGACGTGTCAATCCCACATGGAATTTCAGGTTAAATATATAAAAAGGTTTAACTTATTAGAATAATTACAATACATGCCACTGATATTAATTTGGTTAGAAAATAAATATAATTTATCCAACTAACCAAAAAATACTATTACATTTGCAAAAATAATACTTTTTATTTCTTTAAATTTTTTATACATTAATTTATAAATAATTTTAAATAAATATAAATAGATTTAAGTTACTACCGTAGTCTCTAAACCATTATTTGAGAAATATTTTAATAAAATAATTTTACTCTGACGTGTTATTAATAGAAATATCATGTTGACGTGTCATCAATAAAGTAAATTTCAAATAAATATATAAATGATTTTAACTTATTAGAATAATTACCAGTATATCATTGTTATTAATTTGGTTATATAATTAATATATTTTATTAAACTAATAAAAAATACTATTATATTCGTAAAAAATAATTATTTTTCTTTTTTTAATTCGTATATACAAAATTAATGTTAAAAGTAATTTTAAATAAAATTTAAAATTATATAAATATTTAATTTATATTTATTAATAAAATATAATTTGCGAATATTTTCCTCCACGCATGACGTGGATATGAATCTATTATCTAACTAATCATAAAATACTACAATATATAACCATTTGTATTATTGCAACGATTATTTAAACAAAATTTGAATTCACTAACCTCATGTCTGATTTACTAAGCATTGATTGCAAACGCATCTCATCCACCCACTGTCGTATGAACTGCATTACCCATATATATATACCAATCAAGCCAAAAAATTTGAATACAAAATTAGATATATAAATATCAGAGAATTTAATGTATAAATCGTTATGGTGAAAATATTTACCGGTTCATCTTGGAGGTTGTATCTGATTAGATAAACCGACCGGTTATATCATATCCATATGTGTAAAATAAAAATGTCAAAATTTTATACCTATTACTTTAAGTTTTTAAATCTATTTACCTTCCACGTTTGTAACAAGGCAGATTGATATATTTGTGTATAGTCTCTTCGATCCTATAGTTATATATACAAACATAAATAAATATATCAAACCAATTTTGAAATTAGAAGAAGAAAATTAATGAAACTTATAATTTTTTTTTGAAAATAGAATACCTTGTTTTCGTATCAAAAAGGAAGAGTTTACCAGAAGGAGAGAAAAGAATGAGAGCAATTTGGACATTACAAAGAGTATAGAGTTCATAAGCTTTTTTCAAAATCCCATTTTTCCTTTTGGCAAATGCAATATTTCTTTGTTGTCTATCCTCTATTTTTTTCATTGGTATTTTCACTCTCCCCATTTTATTTTTATCTTTCTTTCACAAAGATTTTTTTTACCTATATATCCATTTTCAATTACATATATATAATTATGGAAAACACTTTATATGTCTAGAATTGTAGATTTTCTATTATAATGTATTTAAGAATATTAATTACTTATAATTAATTAAATTGTATTTACAAATATTAATTACAATTAAGTCATAAAATTAAATATTTATATTACTAGTTCAACTATTTGTCATAGATAATTTAATAGGTGACTCATTCATTCTCTCTCGTTTATTTTATAAATTAATATTTTTTTTTTGTATGTATCATTTTATAAGTTTTTTTGTAAGTTTTAATATAAAACTTAAATAAAATTAATATTCGTGATCATTTATATCACTTTGTGTGTTTAATGATTGACTAAAGTATTTTATATTAAAAATTAAATAATATTTATGTAAAAAATAAATTCTTTATTTTACGTACTTTTAGATTAAAAAATTTATAGAATCAAATCAAATAGAGAGAGGATGTAGTTAAATTTCAATGGTATGTGGTTTAACTATAAATATATGATTTGGATTGCCACTATATCAAAATCAATGTATGAATTTAATTGCATATAGTTCTTATAGATATGAAAATAAATAAATTAATAAATAATTGATGATGTTTATACAAAGTAGAAAATAGTTTGTATAAATCAGCACATTTATTATGGCTTAATGAAAGGTGTGATCAAATCTCTGTTCTCATGATGCCAAAAGAGTGGTTGTCACTTGTCAATAAGCTTATGATGATGTTTTAATTGCATGCATTATTTAAAAAATTCATTTTTAGTATATACTAGAAGATATAACTAATAGTCAAATATATTTTTATAAAATAATAAGTTTTACTGCATAGATATTATAATCATAAGAAACAAAAGATTTGTTGACGAAATTTAATAAGAGTGTTTTGTCAGGATAACTAAAATCCCTAAACATTATATATAAGATAAATTAAACAGAACAGATTTCGTAGGTTTAGAAAAATCACTTTGCTATGAACTTGACAGATGTGTTAAAAAAGAAAAACTAAAAACTAAAAGCTAAGAAAGTAAACATTATAAGATAACTTAAACCGGTAAAAAATTTCTTAGTCAGAACCGGTCCTTTAACCAATCGGGATAAATACGTGTTTGCGATACTTAATATTTTTTTTTAAATAATCGATTTTTATTATGAAAATATTATGATAAAATAATGTAAAACGGTACTTTTTGTTTGTTTGCGGATTTCTTAAACTCAAGGCCGCCCTGTTCCTAGTTCTTAAGAAAAATTACTTTGCTATAAGAATTTGATAGGTTGTTTAAATAATTTTTTGAAAAAACAAAAACTCAAAACAAAAAAAATCACTTCTTCTTTTGCAAGTTCAAATCCATTTCTAAATGACTATACCAAATCGATTCGAGTCACTTAATTTTTGTATATGATTCTCAATTTTCTAGACGTCAACAAAAGAAATTCTCAAATTTCAACTGATTTTCCATTTTCAAAACCTTTGAATATTGAGGCAAAACGCGATCTTTTGGTTAAAACGTTTCGCAATTTGTGGAGCGACAACGGTTATATTCGTTTGTAAGCTGAATGTTCTTGCGGTTGCGACTGTTCCAAATTATTGTTCGTTTATCTGTGGTAGGCGCACCGATCAGACGTTGCGTCATGTGTCGTAATTTTTTTGACCGCTGATTAAAACAGCGGTACGACTAAAAATATGTGATCAACCGCAACCGCAACCACTGACGACAAACAAACAAACAACATCTATCATAGTTACAATCGGAGTGTTGACCATAGCCGTAGCCACATTCGCATGCAGTGAACAAAAGAACAATAATAACAACAAAAACACACGAACACGAGTGTGATCGAACTAACTTTTAAAACCCAAAAAAATGAAACGCGAATTTTGAGATAAATATTAAATTGTTTATTTTATTTAATATTTTTGCAATAGTATTTATAAAATATAGATATCCAATTAAAAATCCTGTGTTTTAATAAATGCCTACTCACTGGATATCTATCTCCGAGCAAATATGTATAAAAACAAACAACAATATCCAAAAATTGAAAAAGACTTTCGGTATGTTATATATATATTGTTAAAAGATGTTTTTTGTTTAACAGATTTTCGTTATGTTATGCAGCATTCAAATATCGATAAAGGATATTCTAACATATTCCTACATTTTATTTTGAGTTTGTTTCCTTTGTCAACTATTTTTAATTAGATTTAACATTAATATTGTCTTTGCATATTTTCCCACATTGACATGTTTTAAAATATCTTCACAAATGAGAAAATATGTTTTAAAAATTTATAATATGTTTATAAAAATTATAAGATCATTATAAAAACTATGAAATGATATCTTATCACTACAGAAAACAAATACATTTTCGACGTAATTTCCGATGACAATACACTAAAATTACCGACGGATTTTTAACCAAATCTCGATGAAAACGGAATTGTCAGGATTCTGTGGAGAGTTCGTCGACATTTCCAACAACTAATATTTCTTTGGAAAGTTGATAGGAGTTTCCATCGGCTTTCCGACAACATCCCGACAGAACGAGGGTCGTTGGGATTCCATTGGACAAGCTTCGGGAACTTTTGATGGTTGCTATTCCATCGGGAATTTTGGACGATATTTTCATTGAATCCATATTTTTTACATTCCGTTGAGAATCCATCGAAAATATATCAAATTTTGGTTTTCAAAGATTTTCGAATACATTTTCGACGTAATTTCCGACAGAAAACCCTATTATCTTCACAAATGAGAAAATATGTTGTATTCTTTTGTATATAATGTAATGTCCTTTCCTTGGGATCTCCAATTAATGAAAACATAACGATTAGTCGGAAATATCTTGTGAAGTATAGAATAATCCGAAGAAATAGTCAAACACGTCGAAGG
>JAEVFF010000969.1:87172-114428 GCA_018901945.1 Pugionium dolabratum | reverse complement strand
CAATATTTCAGACTCAAATAGAAACGACAAATCCTCAAGTAATCCAATTTATCCCAAACTGCGTAATGCTATGCATTATGCTTCACTTATAAGCCTTTACTCAATGAGCACCAATGATCAGCTTAGATTGATGATTTGAACTGACCAATCAACTTGACATGTCTGCACTAAATTGTCCGTAACTTCTGATTTAAAGCTCCGAATGACATAAATCCAACGCCGATGTTATGCTAGCTGAATTTTCTACACAATGACAATATTTCAGACTCAAATAGAAACGATAAATCCTCAAGTAATCCAATTTATCCCAAATTGGGTAATGCCATGCATTATGCTTCACTTATAAGCCTTTACTCAATGAGCACCAATGATCAGCTTAGATTGATGATGTGAACTGACCAATCAATTTGACATGTCTGCACTAAATAGTTCGTAAGCTTTGGTTTAGAGCTCATAGTGACATGAATCTAACGTCCACTTTATGCTAGCTCAATTTTCTATACTATGAGAATTCTTTCAGACTCAAATAGATACGACAAAGCCTCCAAGTAATCCAATCTATCCCAAACTGCGTGAGGCCATGCATTATGCTTCACTTATACGCCTTTACTAAATGAGCACCAATGATCAGCCTAAAATGATCCTTTGAACTGACCAATCAACTTGACATGTCTACAATAAATCGTCCGTACCTTTATATTTAGACCTCACAATGACATGAATCCAACGCCCACGTTATGGTAGCTCAATTTTCTATACTATGAAAAAATTTCAGACTGAAATAGATACAACAAAGCCTCCAAGAAATCCAATCAATCCCAAACTACGTGATGCCATGCATTATGCTTCACCTATAAGCCGTTACTCAATAAGCACCAATGATCAGCTTAATATAATAAATTGAACTGACCAATCAACTTGACATGTGTGCATTAAATCGTCAGTAACTTTTGATTCAGAGCTCAGAATGAGATGAATCCAACGCCCACGTTATGCTAGCTCAATTTTCTAAACTATGAAAAATTTTCAGACTCAAATAGATATGACAAAGGCTCCAAGTAATCCAATCTATCTCAAACTGCGTGATGCCATGTATTATGCTTCACTTATAAGCCTTTATTCAAAGAGCACCAATAATCGGCTTAGAATGATCATTTGAACTTTCCAATCAACTTGACAAGTCCGCACTAAATCGCCTGTAACTTTTGATATAGAGCTCAAAATGACATGAATCCAACGCCAACATTATGCTAGCTCAATTTTCTATATTGTTACAAAATTTCGTACTCAAATAGATACGACAAAGCCTCCAAAGTAAACCAATCTATCCACAACTGTGTGATGCCATGCATTATGGTTAACTTATAAGCCGTTACTCAATAAGCACCAATGATCAGCTTAGAATGATCATTTGAACTGACCAATCAGCTTGACATGTCCGTACTCGTCTTTAACTTTCTATTTAGAGCTCAGAATGACATGAATCCAACGCCCACGTTATTCTAGCTCAATTTTCTATATTGTGACAAAATTTCAGACTCAAATAGATACGACAAGGCCTCCAAGTAAACTATATTATCCCGAACTGCGTGATGCCATGCATTATGCTTCACTTATAAGCCTTTACTCAATGAGCAACAATGATCAGCTTAGATTGATCATTTGAACTGACCAATCAACTTTACATGTCTGCACTAAATTATCTGTAACTTTTGATTTAGAGCTCTAAATGACATGAATCCAACTCCCACGTTATGCTAGCTCAATTTTCTATACTATGACAATTTTTTCAGATTCAAATAGATACGACTTAGCCTCCAAGTAATTTAATCTATCCCAAACTGCGTGATGTCATGCATTATGCTTCACTTATAAGCCTTTACTCAATGTGCACCAATGATCAGGTTAGAATGATCATTTGAACTGACCAATCAACTTGACATATCCGCACTAAATTGTCCGTAACTTCTAATTTAAAGATGAGAATGACATGAATCCAATGCCCACGTTATGCTAGATCAATTTTTTATACTATGACAATTTTTTAGACTAAAATAGATACGACAAAGACTCCAAGTAATCCAATCTATAACAAACTTCGTGATGCCATGCATTATGCTTCACTTATAAGCCTTTACTCTTTTAGCACCAATGATCAGCTTAGAATGATCATTTGAACTGACCAATCAACTTGACATGTCCGCACTAAATCGTCCGTAACTTCTGATATAAAGCTCATAATGACATGAATCCAACGCCCACATTATTCTAGCTCAATTTTCTATACTATGACAAAATTTCAGACTCAAATCAATACGACAACGCCTCCAAGTAATCCAATACATCCAAAACTGCGTGATGTCATACATTATGCCTCACTTATAAACCTTTACTCAATGAGCACCAATAATCAGCTTATAATGATCATTTGAACTGACCAATCAACTTGACATGTCCGCACAAAATTATCAGTAACTTTTGATTTGGAACTCAGAATGACATGAATACAACGCCCACGATATTGTAGCTCAATTTTCTATACTATGACAAGTTTTCAGACTCAAATAGATTAGACAAAGCCTCCAAGTGATCCAATCTATCCCAAACTGCGTGATGCCATGCATTATGCCTCACTTATAAGCCTTTACTCAATGAGCACCAATGATCAGCTTAGAATGATCATTTGAACTGACCAATCAACTTGAAATGTCCGCACTAAATCGTCCGCACTAAATCGTCCGCAACTTTTAATTTAGACCTAAGAATGACATAAACCCAAAGCCTGCAGCTAATCCAATCTATCCCGAAATGTGTAATGCGATGCATTATACATCACTTATAAGCCATTACTCCATCAGCACCAATGCTTAGCTCAGAATGATCAGTTTAGAATGATCATTTGAACTGACCAATCAACTTGACATGTCCGCACTAAATCATCCGTAACTTTTGATTTAGAGGTCACAATAACATGAATCCAATACCCACGTTATGCTAGGTCAATTTTCAATGTTGTGACAATTTTTCAGATTGAAATAGATTCTACAAAGCCAGCAAGTAATCCAATATATCCCAAAATGCGTGATGCCATGCGTTATGCTTTACTTATAAGCTTTTACTCAATGAGCACTAACGATCAGCTTAGAATGATCATCTGAACTGAACAATCAACTTGACATGTCCACTAAATCGTCCATAACTTTTGATTTAGAGCTCAGAATAACATGAATCAAATGCCCACGTTATTGTAGCTAAATTTTCTATATTGCGACCAAATATTTTGACTCAAACAGATATAACAAAGCCTGCAAGTAATCCAATCTATCCCAAACTGCGTGATGCCATGCATTATGCTTCACTTATAAGCCTTTACTCAATGAGCACCAATGATCAACTTAGAATTATCATTTGAACTGACCAATCAACTTGACATATCCGCACTAAATCGTCCGCAACATTTGATTTAGAGCTAAGAATGACATAAATCCAATGCCCACGTTATGCTAATTTAATATTCAATATTGTGATAAAGTTTTTGACTTAAATAGATACGACAAAGCCTCCGATTAATCCAATCTATCCCAAACTGCGTGATGTCATGCGTTATGCATCACTTATAAGGCTTTACTCAACGAGCATCCATGATCAGTTCAGAATGATCAGTTGAACTGCCCAATCAACTAGACATATCCGCACTATATGGTATGTAACTTTTTATTTAGAGCTTAGAATGACAAATATCCAACGCCCACGTTATGTTACCTCAATTTTCTATATTGTGACAAAATTTCAGACTCAAATAGATTCGACAAAGCCACCAAGTAATCCAATCTATCCCAAACAACGTGATGCCATGCATTATACTTCACTTATAGGCCTTTACTCAATGAGCACCAATGATCAGTTCAGAATGATCATTTTAACTGACCAATGAACTTGACATGTCGGCTGTAACTTTTGAATTAGTGCTCAGAATGACTTCAATCCAACGCCCACATTATGCTAGCTCAATTTTCTATATTGTGACAAAATTTTACACTCAAATAGATATGACAAAGCCTCCTAGTAAACCAATCTATCCAAAACTGCGTGATGCCATGCATTATGCTTAACTTATAAACTATTACTCAATAAGCACCAATGATCAGCTTAGAATGATCATTTGAACTGCCAAATCAACTTGACATGTATGCACTAAATCGTCTGTACCTTTTGATTTAGTGCTCAGAATGAAATGAATCCTAGCCCACGTTATGATAGCTCAATTTTCTATATTGTGACGAAATTTCAGACTCAAATAGATACGACAAAGCCTCCAAGTAAACCAATCTACCAAAACATGTGTGATGCCATGCATTATGCTTCACGTATAAGCCGTTACTCAATAAGCACCAATGATCACCTTAAAATGATCATTTGAACTGACCAATCAACTTGACATGTCCGCACTAAATCGTCTGTAACTTTTGAATTAGTGCTTAGAATGACATGAATCCAACGCTATATTATGCTAGCTCAATTTTCTATATTGTGACAAAATTTCAGACTCAAATAGATACGACAAAGCCTTCAAGTAAACCAATCTATCCAAAACTTCGGGATGCCATGCATTATGCTCATTTATAAGCCGTTACTCAATAAGCACCAGTGATCAGCTTAGAATGATCATTTGAACTGTCCAATCAACTTGATAAATCCGCACTAAATCACTTGTAACGTTTGATTTAGAGCACAGAATGACATGAATCCAACGCCAACATTATGCTAGCTCAATTTTTTATATTGTGACAAAATTTCAGACTCAATAGATACGACAAAGCCTCCATGTAAACAAATTTATCCCAAACTGCGTGATGCAATGCATTATGCTTCACTTATAAGCCTTTACTAAATGAGCACCAATGATCAGTTTAGGATGATCATTTGAACTGACCAATGAACTTAACATGTCCGCACTAAATTGTCTGTAACTTTTGATTTAGAGCTCAGAATGACATAAATCCAACGCCCACGTTATGCTAGCTCAATTTCCTATATTATCACAATTTTGAAGACTCAAATAGATACGACAAAGCCTACAAGTAAACCAATCTATCTAAAACTGCGTGATGCGATGCATTATGCTGCACTTATAAGCCGTTACTCAACAAGCACCAATGATCAGCTTAGAACGATCATTGAACTTACCAACCAACTTGACATGTCCGCACTAAATCGTCTGTAACTTTTGATTTAGTGCTCAGAATGACTTCAATCCAACACCCACGTTATGCTAGCTCAATTTTCTATATTGTGACAAAATTTCAGACTCAAATAGATATGACAAAACCTCCAAGTAAACCGCACTAAATTGACATATCCGCAGTAAATTCATTTGAACTGACCAATCAACTTGACATATCTGCACTAAATTGTCTGTAACTTCTAATTTATAGATGACAATGACATGAATCCAATGCCCACATTATGCTAGATCAATTTTTTATACTATGACAATTTTTCGGACTAAAATAGATACGACAAAGAGTCCAAGTAATCGAATCTATCCCAAACTTCGTGATGCTATGCATTATGCTTCACTTATAAGCCTTTACTCTATTATCACCAATGATCAGCTTAAAATGATCATTTGAACTGACCAATCAACTTGACATGTCCGCACTAAATCGTCCGTAACTTCTTATTTAAAGCTCATAATGACATGAATCCAACGCCCACGTTATGCTAGTTCCGTTTTCTATACTATGACAATTTGTCAGACCAAAATATATACGACAATGCCTCCGGGTAATGCAATCTATCCCAAACTGCCTGATGCTATGCATTATGCTTCACTTATAAGCCTTTACTCAATGAGCACCAATGATCAGCTTAGATTGATCATTTGAACTGACCAATCAACTTGACATGTCCGCACTAAATCGTCAGTAACTTTTGATTTGGAGCTCAGAATGACATGAATACAATGCCCACGATATACTAGCTCAATTTTCTATACTATGACAAGTTTTCAGACTCAAATAGATTAGACAAAGCCTCCAAGTGATCCATTCTATCCCAAACTGTGTGATGCCATGCATTATTCCTCATTTATAAGCCTCACTTATAAGCCTTTACTGAATGAGCACCAATGATCAGCTTAGAATGATCATTTGAACTGACCAATCCACTTGAAATGTCCGCACTAAATCGTGCGCAACTTTTGATTTAGACCTAAGAATGACATAAATCCAAAGCCTCCAGCTAATCCAATCTATCCCGAAATGTGTAATGCGATGCATTATACTTCACTTATAAGCCACTACTCCATCAGCACCAATGAGTAGCTCAGAATGATCATTTGAACTGACCAATCAACTTGACATGTACGCATTAAATCGTGTGTAACTTTTGATTCACACCTCAGAATGACATGAATACAATGACCACGTTATGCTAGTTCAATTTTCTATACTGTGACAAAATTTCATACTCAAATCGGTACGACAAAGCCTCCAAGTAATCCAATCTATCATAAACTGCGTGATGTCATGCATTATGCTTTACTTTTAAGCCCTTACTCAATAAGCACCAATGATCAGCTTAGAATGATCATTTGAACTGACCAATCAACTTGACATGTCCGCACTAAATCATCCGTAACTTTTGATTTAGAGCTCACAATGACATGAATCCAATGCCCACGTTATGCTATGTCAATTTTCAATATTGTGACAATTTTTCAGACTGAAATAGATTCTACAAAGCCACCAAGTAATCCAATATATCCCGAAATGCGTGATGCCATGCATTATGCTTTACTTATAAGCCTTTACTCAATGAGCACTAACGATCAGCTTAGAATGATCATTTGAACTGACCAATCAACTTGACATGTCCATTAAATCGTCCGCAACTTCTGATTTAGAGCTCAGAATGACATGAATCCAATGCCCACGTTATTCTAGCTAAATTTTCTATATTCCGACCAAATTTTAGAATCAAAACGATACAACAAAGCATGCCAGTAATCCAATCTATCCCAAACTGCGTGATGCCATGCATTATGCTTCATTTATAAGCCTTTACTCAATGAGCACCAATGATCAACTTAGAATGATCATTTGAACTGACCAATCAACTTGACATGTCCGCACTAAATCGTCCGCAACTTTTTATTTAGAGCTAAGAATGACATAAATCCAATGCCCACGTTATGCTAATTCAATATTCAATATTGTGACAAATTTTCAGACTCAAATAGATACGACAAAGCCTCCAAGTAATCCAATCTATGCCAAACTGAGTGATACCATGCATTATGGGTCACTTATAAGCCTTTACTTAATGAGCACCAATAATCAACTTAGAATGATCATTTGAATAGACCAATTAACTGGACATATCCGCATTAAATCGTTCGTTACTTTTGATTAAGAGGTTGGAATGACATGAATCTATTACCCACGTTATGCTAGCTCAATTTTCTATATTATGACAAAATTTCAGACTCAAATAGATACGACAAAGCCTCCAAGTAATCCAATCTATCCCAAGCTGCGTGACGCTATGCATTATGCTTCACTTATAACACTTTACTCAATGAGCACAAATGATCAGTTTAGAATGATCATTTGAACTGACAAATCAACTTGACATGTCCGTAACTTTTGATTTAGAGTTCAGAATGACATGAATCCAATCCTCACGTTATGCTAACTCAATTTTCTATATTGTGACAAAATTTCAGACTCAAATAGATTCGACAAAGCCTCCAGCTAATCCAATCTATCCCAAAATGTGTGATGCAATGCATTATACTTCACTTATAAGCCATTACTCAATCAGCACCAATGATTAGCTCAGAATGATCATTTGAACTGACCAATCAACTTGACATGTCCGCATTAAATCGTGTATAACTTTTGATTTAGACCTCAGAATGACATGAATACAATGACCACGTTATGCTAGTTCAATTTTCTATATTGTGACAAAATTTCATACTCAAATAGGTACTACAAAACCTCCAAGTAATCCAATCTATCATAAGTTGTGTGATGTCATGCATTATGCTTTACTTATAAGCCCTTACTCCATGAGCACGAATGATCAGCTTAGAATGATCATTTGAACTGACCAATCAACTTGACATGTCCGCACTAAGTCATCCGTAACTTTTGATTTAGAGCTCACAATGACATGAATCCAATGCCCACGTTATGCTAGGTCAATTTTCAATATTGTAACAATTTTTTCAGACTGAAATAGATTCTACAAAGCCACCAAGTAATCCAATATATCAAAAAATGCGTGATGCCATGCGTTATGTTTTACTTATAAGCCTTTACTCAATGAGCACTAACGATCAGCTTAGAATGATCATTTGAACTGACCAATCAACTTGACATGGCCACTAAATCGTCCGTAATTTTTTATTTAGCCCTCAGAATGACATGAATCCAATGCCCACGTTATTTTAGCTAAATATTCTATATTGCGACCAAATTTTTGACTCAAATAGATACGACAAAGCATGCAAGTAATCCAATCTATCCCAAACTGCATGATGCTATGCATTATGCTTCACTTATAAGCCTTTACTCAATGAGGACCAATGATCAACTTAGAATGATCATTTGAACTGACCAATCAACTTGAAATGTCCGCACTAAATCGTCCACAACTTTTGATTTAGAGCTAAGAATGACATAAATCCAATGCCCACGTTATGCTAATTCAATATTCAATATTGTGACAAATTTTCAGGCTTAAATAGATACGACTAAGCCTCCAAGTAATCCAATCTATCCCAAACTGCGTGATGACATGCATTATGCTTCACTTATAAACCTTTACTCAATGAGCACAAATAATCAGCTTAAAATGATCATTTGAACTGACCAATCAACTTGACATGTCCGCAATAAACCGTCTGTAACTTTTGATTTAGAGATCAGAATGACATGAATCCCATCGCCCATGTTTTGCTGGCTAAATTTTCTATACTATGACAAAGTTTCAGACTCAAATAGACACGACAAAGCCTCCAAGTAATCCCATCTATCCCAAGCTGCGTGATGCTATGCATTATGGTTCACTTATAACCCTTTACTCATTGAGCACAAATGATCAGTTTAGAATGATCATTTCAACAGACCAATCAACTTGACATGTCCGCACTAAATCATCCGTAACTTTTGATTTAGAGCTCACAATGACATGAATCCAATGCCCACGTTATGCTAGGTCAATTTTCAATATGCTGACAAATTTTCAGACTGAAATAGATTCTACAAAGCCAGCAAGTAATCCAATATATCCCAAAATGTGTGATGCCATGCATTATGCTTTACTTATAAGCCTTTACTCAATGACCACTAACGATCAGCTTAGAATGATCATTTGAAATAACCAATCACCTTGACATGTCCACTAAATCATCCATAACTTTTGATTTAGAGCTCAGAATGACATGAATCAAATGCCCACGTTATTCTAGCTAAATTTTCTATATTGCGACCAAATATTTTGACTCAAACAGATATAACAAAGCCTGCAAGTAATCCAATCTATCCCAAACTGCGTGGTGCCATGCATTATGCTTCATTTATAAGCCTTTACTCAATGAGCACCAATGATCAACTTAGAATGATCATTTGAACTGACCAATCAACTTGACATATCCGCATCAAATCGTCCGCAACTTTTGATTTAGAGCTAAGAATGACATAAATCCAATGCCCACGTTATGCTAATTCAATATTCAATATTGTGATAAATTTTCAGACTTAAATAGATACGACTAAGCCTCCAAGTAATCCAATCTATCCCAAACTGCATGATGACATGCATTATGCTTCACTTTTAAACCTTTACTCAATACGCACCAATGATCAGCTTAAAATGATAATTTGAACGGACCAATCAACTTGACATGTACGCACTAAACCGTCCGTGACTTTTGATTTGGAGCTCAGAATGACATGAATCCAACGCCCACGTTTTGCTAGCTAAAGTTTCTATACTATGACAAAGTTTCAGACTCAAATAGATACGACAAAGCCTCCAAGTAATCCAATATATCCCAAGCTGCGTGATGCTATGCATTATGCTTCACTTATAACCCTTTACTCAATGAGCACAAATGATGAGTTTAGAATGATCATTTGAACTGACCAATAAACTTGACATGTCCGTACTAAATCATCCGTAACTATTGATTTAGAGTTCAGAATGACATTAATCCAATGCCCACGTTATGCTAGCTCAATTTTCTATATTGTGACAAAATTTCGGACTCAAATAGATTGGACAAAGCCTCCAGCTAATCCAATCTATCCTAAACTCCATGATGTGATGCATTATGATTCACTTATAAGCCTTTACTCCATCAGAACAAATGATTAGCTCAGAATTATCATTTGAACTGACCAATCAACTTGACATGTCCGCATCAAATCGTCCGCAACTTTTGATTTAGAGCTAAGAATGACATAAATCCAATGCCCACGTTATGCTAATTCAATATTCAATATTGTGACAAATTTTCATACTTAAATAGATACGACTAAGCCTCCAAGTAATCCAATCTATCCCAAACTGCGTGATGACATGCATTATGCTTCACTTATAAACCTTTACTCAATGAGCACAAATGATCAGCTTAAAATGATCATTTGAACTGACCAATCAACTTGACATGTCCGCAATAAACCGTCCGTAACTTTTGATTTAGAGCTCAGAATGACATGAATCCCATCGCCCATGTTTTGCTGGCTAAATTTTCTATACTATGACAAAGTTTCAGACTCAAATAGACACGACAAAGCCTCCAAGTAATCCCATCTATCCCAAGCTGCGTGATGCTATGCATTATGGTTCACTTATAACCCTTTACTCATTGAGCACAAATGATCAGTTTAGAATGATCATTTCAACAGACCAATCAACTTGACATGTCCGCACTAAATCATCCGTAACTTTTGATTTAGAGCTCACAATGACATGAATCCAATGCCCACGTTATGCTAGGTCAATTTTCAATATGCTTACAATTTTTCAGACTGAAATAGATTCTACAAAGCCAGCAAGTAGTCCAATATATCCCAAAATGTGTGATGCCATGCATTATGGTTTACTTATAAGCCTTTACTCAATGACCACTAATGATCAGCTTAGAATGATCATTTGAACTGACCAATCACCCTGACATGTCCACTAAATCGTCCATAATTTTTGATTTAGAGCTCAGAATGACATGAATCAAATGCCCACGTTATTCTAGCTAAATTTTCTATATTGCGACCAAATTTTTGACTCAAACAAATATGACAAAGCCCGCAAGTAATCCAATCTATCCCAAACTGCGTGGTGCCATGCATTATGCTTCATTTATAAGCCTTTACTCAATGAGCACCAATGATCAACTTAGAATGATCATTTGAACTGACCAATCAACTTGACATATCGCATCAAATCGTCCGCAACTTTTGATTTAGAGCTAAGAATGACATAAATCCAATGCCCACGTTATGCTAATTCAATATTCAATATTGTGATAAATTTTCAGACTTAAATAGATACGACTAAGCCTCCAAGTAATCCAATCTATCCCAAACTGCATGATGACATGCATTATGCTTCACTTTTAAACCTTTACTCAATACGCACCAATGATCAGCTTAAAATGATCATTTGAACGGACCAATCAACTTGACATGTACGCACTAAACCGTCCGTGACTTTTGATTTAGAGCTCAGAATGACATGAATCCAACGCCCACGTTTTGCTAGCTAAAGTTTCTATACTATGACAAAGTTTCAGACTCAAATAGATACGACAAAGCCTCCAAGTAATCCAATATATCCCAAGCTGCGTGATGCTATGCATTATGCTTCACTTATAACCCTTTACTCAATGAGCACAAATGATGAGTTTAGAATGATCATTTGAACTGACCAATAAACTTGACATGTCCGTACAAAATCATCCGTAACTATTGATTTAGAGTTCAGAATGACATTAATCCAATGCCCACGTTATGCTAGCTCAATTTTCTATATTGTGACAAAATTTCGGACTCAAATAGATTGGACAAAGCCTTCAGCTAATCCAATCTATCCTAAACTCCATGATGTGATGCATTATGATTCACTTATAAGCCTTTACTCCATCAGCACAAATGATTAGCTCAGAATTATCATTTGAACTGACCAACCAACTTGACATGTCCGCATTTAGTCGTCTGTAACTTTTTATTTAGAGCAAAGAATGACATGAATCCAATGCCCACGTTATGCTAGTTCAATTTTCTATATTGCCACCATGTTTCCGACTCAAATAGATACAACAAATCCTACAAGTAATCCAATCTATCCCAAACTACGTGATGTCGTACATTATGTTTCACTTATAAGCCTTTACTGAATAAGCACCAACGATCAGTTTAGAATGATCATTTGAACTGACCAATCAACTTGACATGTCTGCACTAAATCGTTCGTAACTTTTGATTTAGTGCTCAGAATGACATGAATCCAATGCCCACGTTACTCTAGCTCAATTTTCTATATTGTGACAAAATTTCATACTCAAATAGGTAAGACAAAGGCTCCATGTAAACCAATCTATCCAAAACTGCGTGATGCCATGCATTATGCTTAACTTATAAGCCATTACTCAATAAGCACCAATGATCAGCTTAGAATGATCATTTGAACTGACCAATCAACTTGACATGTCCACTAAATCGTCCGTAATTTTTGATTTAGAGCTCAGAATGACATGAATCCAATGCCCATGTTATTCTAGCTAAATTTTCTGTATTGCGACCAAAGTTTAGACTCAAATAGATACGACAAAGCATGCAAGTAATCCAATCTATCCTAAACAGTGTGATGCCATGCATTATGCTTCACTTATAAGCCTTTACTCAATGAGGACCAATGATCAACTTAGAATGATCATTTGAACTGACCAATCAACTTGAAATGTCCGCACTAAATCGTCCGCAACTTTTGATTTAGAGCTAAGAATGACATAAATCCAATGCCCAAGTTATGCTAATTCAATATTCAATATTGTGACAAATTTTCAGGCTTAAATAGATACGACTAAGCCTCCAAGTAATCCAATCTATCCCAAACTGCGTGATGACATGCATTATGCTTCACTTATAAACCTTTACTCAATGCGCACCAATGATCAGCTTAAAATGATCATTTGAACTGACCAGTCAACTTGACATGTCCACACTAAACCGCCTGTAACTTTGATTTAGAGCTCTGAATGACATGAGTCCCAACGCCCATGTTTTGCTGGCTAAATTTTCTATACTATGACAAAGTTTCAGACTCAAATAGACACGACAAAGCCTCCAAGTAATCCAATCTATCCCAAGCTGCGTGATGCTATGCATTATGGTTCACTTATAACCCTTTACTCAATGAGCAGTTTAGAATGATCATTTGAACTGACCAATCAACTTGACATGTCCGCACTAAATCATCTGTAACTTTTGATTTAGAGCTCACAACAACATGAATCCAATACCCACATTATGCTAGGTCAATTTTCAATGTTGTGACAATTTTTCAGATTGAAATAGATTCTACAAAGCCAGCAAGTAATCCAATATATCCCAAAATGCGTGATGCCATGCGTTATGCTTTACTTATAAGCTTTTACTCAATGAGCACTAACGATCAGCTTAGAATGATCATCTTAACTGAACAATCAACTTGACATGTCCACTAAATCGTCCATAACTTTTGATTTAGAGCTCAGAATGACATGAATCAAATGCCCACGTTATTCTAGCTACATTTTCTATATCGCGACCAAATATTTTGACTCAAAAACAGATATAACAAAGCCTGCAAGTAATCCAATCTATCCCAAACTGCGTGATGCCATGCATTATGCTTCACTTATTAGCCTTTACTCAATGAGCACCAATGATCAACTTAGAATGATCATTTGAACTGACCAATCAACTTGACATATCCGCACTAATTCGTCCGCAACTTTTGATTTAGAGCTAAGAATGACATAAATCCAATGCCCATGTTATGCTAATTCAATATTCAATATTGTGATAAAGTTTTTGACTTAAATAGATACGACAAAGCCTCCGATTAATCCAATCTATCCCAAACTGCGTGATGTCATGCGTTATGCGTCACTTATAAGGCTTTACTCAACGAGCATCAATGATCAGTTCAGAATGATCAGTTGAACTGCCCAATCAACTAGACATATCCGCACTATATGGTATGTAACTTTTTATTTAGAGCTTAGAATGACAAAAATCCAACGCCCACGTTATGTTACCTCAATTTTCTATATTGTGACAAAATTTCAGACTCAAATAGATTCGACAAAGCCACCAAGTAATCCAATCTATCCCAAACAACGTGAAGCCATGCATTATACTTCACTTATAAGCCTTTACTCAATGAGCACCAATGATCAGTTTAGAATGATCATTTGAATTGACCAATGAACTGGACATGTCGGCACTAAATCGTCTGTAACTTTTGATTTAGAGCTCATAATTACATGAATCCAATGCCTATGTTATGGTAACTCAATTTTCTATACAATGACAAATTTTCAGATTCAAATAGATAAGACAAAGCCTCCAAATAATCAAATCTATCTCGAACTGTGTGATGGCATATCTTATGCATCACTTATAAGCCTTTACTCAATGAGCACCAATGATCAGTTTAGAATGATCATTTGAACTGACCAATAAACTTGACATGTCGGCACTAAATCGTCTGTAACTTTTGATTTGAGTTAAGCTCAGAATTACATGGAAGTCAATGCCTAGGTTATAGGTAACTCAATTTTCTATACAAATTGACAAACTTTTTCAGATTTCAAATAGATAGACAAAGCTCCAAATAATTCAAATCTATCCCGAAACTGGTGATGATGGCACTCTTATGCATCACTTATAAGCCTCTTACTCAATGAGCACCAGATGATCAGATTAGAATGATCATTTGAACTGGACCAATTACACGGAGTGACATATGTACGCATTAAATCGTTCCGTAACATTTTGATTTTAGGAGCTCAGTATGTTACATGATTCCCAATGCCCATGTTATGGTAGCTAAATGCTATACCCTTCTTGACAAAATTTTGAGACTCAAATAGATTATGACCAAAGCCTCCAAGTATCCAATCTATTCCCAAACTATGTGATGCATGCATTATGGCTTCACTTATAAGCCTTTTACTCAATGAGCACCAATGATCAGCTTAGAATGATCATTTGAACTGACCAATCAACTTGACATATCCGCATTAAATTGTCCGTAAGTTTTGATTTAGAGCTCATAATGACATGAATCCAACGCCCACATTATGCTAGCTCAATTTTCAATATTATGACAAAATTTCAGATTCAAATCGATACGACAAAGCCTCCAACTAATCCAATCTATTACAAACTGCGTGATGTCATGCATTATGCTTCACTTAAAAGCCTTTACTCAATGAGCACCAATGATCAGCTTAGAATGATCATTTGAACTGACCAATCAACGTGACATGTCCGCAATAAATCGTCCGTATCTTTTTGTTTAGAGCTTGGAATGACATGATTCCAACGCCCACGTTATGCTAGCTCAATTTTGTATACTATGAAAAATTTCAGACTTAAATAGATTGGACAAAGCCTCTGGTTAATCCAATCTATCCCAAACTTCGTGATGCATGCATTATGCGTCACTTATAAGCCTTTACTCAACGAGCACCAATGATCAGCTTACAATGATCAGTTGAACTGCCCAATCAACTTGACATATCCACACTAAATCGTATATATCTTTTTATTTAGAGCTTAGAATGACAAAAATTCAATGCCCACGTTATGCTACCTCAATTTTCTATATTGTGACAAAATTTTAGACTCAAATAGATTCGGCAAAGCCACCAAGTAATCCAATATATCCCAAACAACGTGATACCATGCATTATGCTTCACTTATAAAGATTTACTCAATGAGCACAAATGATCAGTTTAGAATGATCATTTCAACTGACCAATGAAATTGACATGTCATCACTAAATCGTCCGTAACTTTTGATTTAAAGCTCAGAATTACATGAATCCAATGCCTACGTTATGGTAACTCAATTTTCTATACAATGACAAATTTTCAGATATAAATAGATACGAAAAAGCCTCCGATTAATCCAATATATCCCAAACTGCGTAATGTCATGCGTTATGCGTCACTTATAAGCCTTTACTCAACGAGCACCAATGATCAGTTCAGAATGATCAGTTGAACTGCTCAATCAACTTGACATATCCGCACTAAATCGTATGTAACTTTTTATTTAGAGCTTAGAATGACAAAAATCCAACGCCCACGTTATGCTACCTCGATTTTCGATATTGTGACAAAATTTCAGACTCAAATAGATTCGACAAAGCCACCAAGTAATCCAATCTATCCCAAACAACGTGATGCCATGCATTATACTTCACTTATAAGCCTTTACTCAATGAGCACCAATGATCAGTTTAGAATGATCATTTGAACTGACCAAAGAACTTGACATGTCAGCACTAAATCGTCCGTAACTTTTGATTTAGAGATCAGAATGACATGAATCCAATGCCTATAATATGGTAACCCAATTTTCTATACAATGACATATTTTCGGACTCAACTAGATATGAGAAAGCGTCCAAGTAACCCAATCTATCCCGAACTGCGTGATGCCATATCTTACGCTTCACTTATAAGTCTTTACTCAATGAGAACCAATGATCAGCTTAGAATGATCATTTGAACTAACCAATCAACTTGACATGTCCGCAATAAATCGTCTGTAACTTTTGGTTTATTGCTCGGAATGACATACATCCAACGCCCACGTTATGCTAGCTCAATTTTCTAAACTATGACAAAATTTCATACTCATATCGATACGAAAAATTCCTCCAAGTAATCCAATCTATCCCAAATTGCATGATGTCATGCATTATGCTTCACTTATAGGCCTTTACTCAATGAGCACCAGTGATCAGCTTAGAATGATCAGTTGAACTATCCCAAAAACTTCACATGTCCGAACTTAATCGTCCGTAACTTTTGATTTAGAGCTCATAATGACATGAATCCAACGCCCACGTTATGCTTGCTCAATTTTCTATACTATGACAAAATTTCAGACTTAAATAGATACGACAATGCCTCCGATTAATCCAATCTATCCCAAACTGCGTAATGTCATGCATTATGCGTCACTTATAAGCCTTTACTCAACGAGCACCAATGATCAGTTCAGAATGATCAGCTGAACTGCCCAATCAACTTGACATATCCGCACTAAGTCGTATGTAGCTTTTTATTTAGAGCTTAGAATGACAAAAATCCAACGCCCACGTTATGCTAGCTCAGTTTTCTTTATTGTGACAAAATTTCAGACTCAAATAGATTCGACAAAGCCACCAAGTAATCCAATCTATCCCAAACAACGTGATGCCATGCATTATACTTCACTTATAAGCCTTTACTCAATGAGCACCAATGATCATTTTAGAATGATCATTTGAACTGACCAATCCACTTGACATGTCCGCAATAAAACTTCCGTAACTTTTGGTTTATAGCTCGGAATGACATACATCCAACGCCCACGTTATGCTAGCTCAATTTTCTAAACTATGCCAAAATTTCATACTCATATCGATACGAAAAAGCCTCCAAGTAATCCAATCTATCCCAAATTGCGTGATGTCATGCATTATGCTTCACTTATAAGCCTTTACTCAATGAGCACCACTGATCAGTTTAGAATGATCAGTTTAACAGGCCGATCAACTTGACATGTCCGCTCTAAAAGGTCCGTAACTTTTGATTTAGAGTTCAAAATGACAAAAATCCAATGCCCACCTTAAGCTACCTCAATTTTCTATACGTTTTACAAAATTTGAGACAGAAATAGAGACGAATAAGCGTCCAAGTAATCCAATCTATCCCAAACTGCGTGATGCCATGCTTTATGTTTCATTTATAAGCCTTTAGTTAATGAGCACCAATGTTCAGTTTAGAATGACCACCAATGTTCAGTTTAGAATGATCACCTTAACTGGCCGATCAACTTGACATGTCTGTAATAAATCGTCCTTAACTTTTGATCTAGAGCTGAGAGTGGTTCGAATCCAATGCCCATGTTAAGCTAGCTCAATTTGCTATATTGTAACAAAATTTGAAACGAAAATAGATACGACAAAGCGTCCAAGTAATCCAATCTATAAAAAAAATGTGTGATCCCATGCACTACGCTTTATTTATAAGCCTTTACTCAATGAACACCGATAATCAGTTTAGAATAATCTTATAAACTGGCCAATCAAGTTGACATGTCCACAGTAAATCGTCCGTAACTCTTGATTTTGAGCTCATAATGACACGATTCCAATGTACACGTTAAGCTAGATAAATTTTCTATATTTTTACAAAATTTGAGATAGAAGTAGAGACGACAAAGTGTCCAAGTAATCCAATCTATCCCAAACTGCGTTATGCCATTATTTAGGCTTCATTTATAAGCCTTTACTTAATGAGCACCAATGATAAGTTTAGAATGATCACTTCAACTGGCCGATCAACTTGACATGTCCACACAAAATCCTCCGTAACTTTTGATTTCAAGCTCAGAAACACACGAATCAAATGCCCATGTTAAGCTAGCTCAATTGTTTATATTGTAAGAAAATTTTGAGACAGAACTAGATACGAAAAAGCGTCAAAGTAATCCAATCTATCCCAAACTGTGTGCTGCCATGCATTATGCTCCATTTATAAGCCTTAACACAATGAGCAACAATGATCAGTTTAGAATGATCACTATAACTGGCCGATCAACTTGACATGTCCCCACTAAATCGTCCCTAATTTTTTATTTAGAGCTCAGAAACACACGAATCCAATGCCCACGTTAAGCTAGCTCAATTTTCTATAGTGAACCAAATTTGAGACAGAAATAGATACGACAAAGTGTCCAAGTAATCAGGTCCATCCCCAACTGCGTGATGCCATGCATTATTCTCCATTTATAAGCTTTTACTCAATGAGCACCAACGATCAGTTTAGAATGATCATTTTAACTGGCCGATCAACTTGACATGTTTGCACTATATCGTACACAACTTTTGATTTATAGCTCAGAATGACACGTTTCAATTACCCACATTAAGCTAGCTCAATTTTCTATATTGTGATAAAATTTGAGACAAAAATAGATACGAAAAATCGTCCAAGTAATCCAATCAATCCCAAAATGCATGATGCCATGTATTATTTTCCATTTATAAGCTTTTACTCAATGAGCAGGAATGATAAGTTTAGAATGATCATTTTAACTGGCCGATCAATTTGTCATGTATGCATTAAATCGTCCATAACTTTTGATTTATAGCTCAAAATGACACAAATCCATTGCCAACATTAAGCTAGTTCAATTTTCTATATTTCGAAGAAAGTGGAGACAAAAATAGAGACGAAAAATTGTCCAAGTAGTACAATCTATCCAAACTACTTGATGTCACGCTTTATGTTTCATTTATAAGTCTTTACTTAATGAGCACCAATGTTCTATTTAGTATGATCACTTTAACCGGTGACTCAACTTGACATGTCCACATTAAATCGTCTGGTAACTTTTAATTTAGAGCTCAGAATGACATGAATCCAATGCCCATGTTAAACTAGCTCAATTTTCTATATTGTAACAAAATTTGAGACAGAAATAGTTACGACAAAGCATCCAAGTAATCCAATCCATCCAAAACTGTGTGATGCCTTGTATTATGCTTCATTTATAAGCCTTTACTCAATTAGCACCAATGTTTGTTTAGAATTATCATATTAACTGGCCGATCAACTTGACGTGTCCGCACTAAATTGTTCGTAAATTATTATTTAGGGCTAAGTATAACACGAATCCAAAGCCCACGTTATAGTAGCTAAATTTTCTATATTTTGACAAAATTTGAAACAAAAATACTGACGACAAAGCGTCCAAGTAATCAAATCTATCCCAAACTGTGTGATGTCATGCTTTATGCTTCATTTATAAGCCTTTAATTAATGAGCACCAATGATCAGTTTAGAGTGATCACTTTAACCGGCCGATCAACTTGACAAGTCTGCACTAAATCGTGTGTATTTTGGATTTAGAGCTCCGAAACACACGAATCCAATTCCCACGTTAAGCTAGTGCAATTTTCTATATATTAATAAATTTTGAGACAGAAATATATATGACAAGCGTCCAAGTAATCCAATATATCCAGAACTGTGTGATGCCATAAATTATGCTTCAATTTTCTGCCTTTACTCAATGAGCACCAATGATCAGTTTACAAAAAAAATTTAACAGGCCGATAAACATGACATGTCCGCACAAAATCGTCTGTAACTTTTGATTTAGAGCTCGGAAGGACACGAATCCAATGTCCACATTGAGCTAGTTCAATTTTCCATATTGTGGTCTGACAAAGCGTCCAAGTAATCCAATCTATTCCTAACTGCACGATGCCATGCCTTATGCTTCATTTATAAATCTTTACTCAATGAGCACCACTGATCAGTTTAGAATGATCAGTTTAACAGGCCGATCAACTTGACATGTCCGCTCTAAAAGGTCCGTAACTTTTGATTTAGAGTTCAAAATGACACAAATCCAATGCCCACGTTAAGCTACCTCAATTTTCTATACGTTTTACAAAATTTGAGATAGAAATAGAGACGAATAAGCGTCCCAGTAATCCAATCTATCCCAAACTGCGTGATGCCATGCTTTATGTTTCATTTATAAGCCTTTAGTTAATGAGCACCAATGTTCAGTTTAGAATGAGCACCAATGTTCAGTTTAGAATGATCACCTTAACTGGCCGATCAACTTGACATGTCTGTAATAAATCGTCCTTAACTTTTGATCTAGAGCTGAGAATTGTTCGAATCCAATGCCCACGTTAAGCTAGCTCAATTTGCTATATTGTAACAAAATTTGAAACGAAAATAGATACAACAAAGCGTCCTAGTAATCCAATCTATAAAAAAATGTGTGATCCCATGCAATACGCTTTATTTATAAGCCTTTACTCAATGAACACCGATAATCAGTTTAGAATAATCTTATTAACTGGCCAATCAAGTTGACATGTCCACAGTAAATCGTCCGTAACTCTTGATTTTGAGCTCATAATGACACGATTCCAATGCACACGTTAAGCTAGATAAATTTTCTATATTTTACAAAATTTGAGATAGAAGTAGAGACGACAAAGTGTCCAAGTAATCCAATCTATCCCAAACTGCGTGATGCCATTCTTTAGGCTTCATTTATAAGCCTTTACTTAATGAGCACCAATGATAAGTTTAGAATGATCACTTCAACTGGCCGATCAACTTGACATGTCCACACTAAATCCTCCGTAACTTTTGATTTCAAGCTCAGAAACACAAGAATCAAATGCCCATGTTAAGCTAGCTCAATTTTTTATATTGTAAGAAAATTTTGAGACAGAACTAGATACGAAAAAGCGTCAAAGTAATCCAATCTATCCCGAACTGTGTGCTGCCATGCATTATGCTCCATTTCTAAGCCTTAACACAATGAGCAACAATGATCAGTTTAGAATGATCACTATAACTGGCCGATCAACTTGACATGTCCCCACTAAATCGTCCCAAATTTTTGATTTAGAGCTCAGAAACACACGAATCCAATGCCCACGTTAAGCTAGCTCAATTTTCTATAGTGAACCAAATTTGAGACAGAAATAGATATGACAAAGTGTCCAAGTAATCAAGTCCATCCCCAACTGCGTGATGCCATGCATTATTCTCCATTTATAAGCTTTTACTCAATGAGCACCAACGATCAGTTTAGAATGATCATTTTAACTTGCCGATCAACTTGACATGTTTGCACTATATCGTACACAACTTTTGATTTATAGCTCAGAATGACACGTTTCAATTGCCCACATTAAGCTAGCTCAATTTTCTATATTGTGATAAAATTTGAGACAAAAATAGATACGAAAAATCGTCCAAGTAATCCAGTCAATCCCAGAATGCATGATGCCATGTATTATTTTCCATTTATAAGCTTTTACTCAATGAGCACGAATGATAAGTTTAGAATGATCATTTTAACTGGCCGATCAATTTGTCATGTATGCATTAAATCGTCCATAACTTTTGATTTATAGCTCAAAATGACACAAATCCATTGCCAACATTAAGCTAGTTCAATTTTCTATATTTCGAAGAAAGTGGAGACAAAAATAGAGACGAAAAATTGTCCAAGTAATACAATCTATCCAAACTACTTGATGTCACGCTTTATGTTTCATTTATAAGACTTTACTTAATGAGCACCAATGTTCTATTTAGTATGATCACTTTAACCGGTGACTCAACATGACATGTCCACATTAAATCGTCTGGTAACTTTTGATTTAGAGCTCAGAATGACATGAATCCAATGCCCATGTTAAACTAGCTCAATTTTCTATATTGTAACAAAATTTGAGACAGAAATAGTTACGACAAAGCATCCAAGTAATCCAATCCATCCAAAACTGTGTGATGCCTTGTATTATGCTTCATTTATAAGCCTTTACTCAATTAGCACCAATGTTTGTTTAGAATTATCATATTAACTGGCCGATCAACTTGACGTGTCCGCACTAAATTGTTCGTAAATTATTATTTAGGGCTAAGTATAACACGAATCCAAAGCCCACGTTATAGTAGCTAAATTTTCTATATTTTGACAAAATTTGAAACAAAAATACTGACGACAAAGCGTCCAAGTAATCAAATCTATCCCAAACTGTGTGATGTCATGCTTTATGCTTCATTTATAAGCCTTTAGTTAATGAGCACCAATGATCAGTTTAGATGATCACTTTAACCGGCCGATCAACTTGACAAGTCACACTAAATCGTGTGTATTTTGGATTTAGAGCTCCGAAACACACGAATCCAATTCCCACGTTAAGCTAGTGCAATTTTCTATATATTAATAAATTTTGAGACAGAAATATATATGACAAGCGTCCAAGTAATCCAATATATCCAGAACTGTGTGATGCCATAAATTATGCTTCAATTTTCTGCCTTTACTCAATGAGCACCAATGATCAGTTTACAAAAAAAATTTAACAGGCCGATAAACATGACATGTCCGCACAAAATCGTCTGTAACTTTTGATTTAGAGCTCGGAAGGACACGAATCCAATGTCCACATTGAGCTAGTTCAATTTTCCATATTGTGGTCTGACAAAGCGTCCAAGTAATCCAATCTATTCCTAACTGCACGATGCCATGCCTTATGCTTCATTTATAAATCTTTACTCAATGAGCACCACTGATCAGTTTAGAATGATCAGTTTAACAGGCCGATCAACTTGACATGTCCGCTCTAAAAGGTCCGTAACTTTTGATTTAGAGTTCAAAATGACACAAATCCAATGCCCACGTTAAGCTACCTCAATTTTCTATACGTTTTACAAAATTTGAGACAGAAATAGAGACGAATAAGCGTCCCAGTAATCCAATCTATCCCAAACTGCGTGATGCCATGCTTTATGTTTCATTTATAAGCCTTTCGTTAATGAGCACCAATGTTCAGTTTAGAATGAGCACCAATGTTCAGTTTAGAATGATCACCTTAACTGGCCGATCAACTTGACATGTCTGTAATAAATCGTCCTTAACTTTTGATCTAGAGCTGAGAATGGTTCGAATCCAATGCCCACGTTAAGCTATCTCAATTTGCTGTATTGTAACAAAATTTGAAACTAAAATAGATACGACAAAGCGTCCAAGTAATCCAATCTATAAAAAAATATGTGATCCCATGCACTACGCTTTATTTATAATCCTTTACTCAACGAACACCAATAATCAGTTTAGAATAATCTTATTAACTGGCCAATCAAGTTGACATGTCCACAGTAAATCGTCCGTAACTCTTGATTTTGAGCTCATAATGACACGATTCCAATGCACACGTTAAGCTAGATAAATTTTGTATATTTTACAAAATTTGAGATAGAAGTAGAGACGACAAAGTGTCCAAGTAATCCAATCTACCCCAAACTGCGTGATGCCATTCTTTAGGCTTCATTTATAAGCCATTACTAAATGAGCACCAATGATAAGTTTAGAATGATCACTTCAACTGGCCGATCAACTTGACATGTCCACACTAAATCCTCCGTAACTTTTGATTTCAAGCTCACAAACACATGAATCAAATGCCCATGTTAAGCTAGCTCAATTTTTTATATTGTAAGAAAATTTTGAGACAGAACTAGATACGAAAAAGCATCAAAGTAATCCAATCTATCCCAAACTGTGTGCTGCCATGCATTATGCTCCATTTATAAGCCTTAACACAATGAGCAACAATGATCAGTTTAGAATGATCACTATAACTGGCCGATCAACTTGACATGTCCCTACTAAATCGTCCCTAATTTTTTATTTAGAGCTCAGAAACACACGAATCCAATGCCCACGTTAAGCTAGCTCAATTTTCTATAGTGAACCAAATTTGAGACAGAAATAGATACGACAAAGTGTCCAAGTAATCAAGTCCATCCTTAACTGCGTGATGCCATGCATTATTCTCCATTTATAAGCTTTTACTCAATGAGCACCAACGATCAGTTTAGAATGATCATTTTAACTGACCGATCAACTTGACATGTTTGCACTATATCATACACAACTTTTGATTTATAGCTCAGAATGACACGTTTCAATTGCCCACATTAAGCTAGCTCAATTTTGTATATTGTGATAAAATTTGAGACAGAAATAGATACGAAAGATCGTCCAAGTAATCCAATCAATCCCAAAATGCGTGATGCCATGTATTATTTTCCATTTATAAGCTTTTACTCAATGAGCACGAATGATAAGTTTAAAATGATCATTTTAACTGGCCGATGAATTTTTTATGTATGCATTAAATCGTCCATAACTTTTGATTTATAGCTCAAAATGACACAAATCCATTGCCAACATTATGCTAGTTCAATTTTCTATATTTCGAAGAAAGTGGAGACAAAAATAGAGACGAAAAATTGTCCAAGTAATACAATCTATCCAAACTACTTGATGTCACGCTTTATGTTTCATTTATAAGTCTTTACTTAATGAGCACCAATGTTCTATTTAGTATGATCACTTTAACCGGTGACTCAACTTGACATGTCCACATTAAATCGTCTGTAACTTTTGATTTAGAGCTCAGAATGACATGAATCCAATGCCCATGTTAAACTAGCTCAATTTTCTGTATTGTAACAAAATTTGAGATAGAAATAGTTACGACAAAGCATCCAAGTAATCCAATCCATCCAAAAACTGTGTGATGCCTTGTATTATGCTTCATTTATAAGCCGTTACTCAATTAGCACCAATGTTTGTTTAGAATTATCATATTAACTGCCCGATCAACTTGACGTGTCCGCACTAAATTGTTCGTAAATTATTATTTAGGGCTAAGTATAACACGAATCCAAAGCAAACGTTATAGTAGCTAAATTTTCTATATTTTGACAAAATTTGAAACAAAAATACTGACGACAAAGCGTCCAAGTAATCCAATCTATCCGAAACTGCGTGATGTCATGCTTTATGCTTCATTTATAAGCCTTTAGTTAATGAGCACCAATGATCAGTTTAGAGTGATAAATTTAACCGGCCGATCAACTTGACAAGTCCGCACTAAATCGTGTGTATTTTGGATTTAGAGCTCCGAAACACACGAATCCAATGCCCACGTTAAGCTAGTGCAATTTTCTATATATTAATAAAATTTGAGACAGAAATAGATATGACAAGCGTCCAAGTAATCTTATATATCTAGAACTGTGTGATGCCATAAATTATGCTTCAATTTTCAGCCTTTACTCAATGAGCACCAATGATCAATTTAGAAAGATCAATTTAACAGGCCGATAAGCATGGCATGTCCGCACTAAATCGTCCGTAACTTTTGATTTAGAGCTCGGAAGGACACGAATCCAATGTCCACATTAAGCTAGTTCAATTTTCCATATTGTAGTACGACAAAGCGTCCAAGTAATCCAATCTATCCCTAACTGCACGATGCCATGCCTTATGCTTCATTTATAAACCTTTACTCAATGAGCACCACCGATCAGTTTAGAATGATCAGTTTAACAGGCCGATCAACTTGACATGTCCGCTCTAAAAGGTCTGTAACTTTTCATTTAGAGTTCAAAATGACACAAATCCAATGCCCTCGTTAAGCTACCTCAATTTTCCATACGTTTTACAAAATTTGAGATAGAAATAGAGACGAATAAGCGTCCCAGTAATCCAATCTATCCCAAACTGCGTGATGCCATGCTTTATGTTTCATTTATAAGCCTTTCGTTAATGAGCACCAATGTTCAGTTTAGAATGAGCACCAATGTTCAGTTTAGAATGATCACCTTAACTGGCCGATCAACTTGACATGTCTGTAATAAATCGTCCTTAACTTTTGATCTAGAGCTGAGAATGGTTCGAATCCAATGCCCACGTTAAGCTATCTCAATTTGCTGTATTGTAACAAAATTTGAAACTAAAATAGATACGACAAAGCGTCCAAGTAATCCAATCTATAAAAAAATGTGTGATCCCATGCACTACGCTTTATTTATAATCCTTTACTCAACGAACACCAATAATCAGTTTAGAATAATCTTATTAACTGGCCAATCAAGTTGACATGTCCACAGTAAATCGTCCGTAACTCTTGATTTTGAGCTCATAATGACACGATTCCAATGCACACGTTAAGCTAGATAAATTTTCTATATTTTACAAAATTTGAGATAGAAGTAGAGACGACAAAGTGTCCAAGTAATCCAATCTATCCCAAACTGCATGATGCCATTCTTTAGGCTTCATTTATAAGCCTTTACTTAATGAGCACCAATGATAAGTTTAGAATGATCACTTCAACTGGCCGATCAACTTGACACGTCCACACTAAATCCTCCGTAACTTTTGATTTCAAGCTCAGAAACACAAGAATCAAATGCCCATGTTAAGCTAGCTCAATTTTTTATATTGTAATAAAATTTTGAGACAGAACTAGATACGAAAAAGCGTCAAAGTAATCCAATCTATCCCGAACTGTGTGCTGCCATGCATTATGCTCCATTTCTAAGCCTTAACACAATGAGCAACAATGAT